>PVLD010000068.1:0-117517 GCA_004027595.1 Dinomys branickii
CTGCCTGCCTGCCTGCTTTGTTTTGTTTTGTTTTGTTTTGTTTCGTTTCATGCTGGGGATAGCACCCAGGATCTTATACATGCTAGAAAAGCATTGTACCACTGAGCTATATGTCCAGCCCTTTTGAAAAATAATTTTAAGATAGCATTCTCTCCAAGTTACCCAGGCTGGCTTTGAATTTGGAATTCTCCTGCCTCAGCCTCCCAAGTAGCTGACGTTACAGGTATGCACCACCACACTGACATGTGTGAACTCTTATCAGATTTACTCTCAAACATGGTTATTCCAGTGGCCTCTGGTCTCAGGCTGCTGTCAAGTTCAAGGCATTTCCTGCTTGTTGGGGTTGAGTCCCTTGGCGCACAATTTCCTGAGAAATTGTCATGTGTAAGGCCTTCCTTGGTATATTTTTAGCACGGCCCTCTTTAGCCTCATTACCACAGCTTCCAAAATAAACAGTCTCCGTGGAAAACTGTTTTCTCTACATATGCAGTTAATGGGTGCAGATTCCTGTTTCATGTTTTGCAAAACATGCCTGACAATGCAGCCTCATCCTGTGCTATACAATATAAACTTCCTCACCGCCCGGCGCTCGGGAGAGTGCTGGCTCTGGGAGGCACAGGCGGGAAAGCAGCGCAGGGCAAGGAGAAGGCTGGGAGCTGGAGTGCGGGGCTGAGCTGGGGCAGTCACAGGAATGAGGACAGCAGAGAACCCTCTCTTGTCCCTGCAGTCTGTATCTGCCCTGGTGGACAAATTTAAGAAGAATGACCAGGTGTTTGATGTCAACGCGGAGGTTCAGGAGAGTGACAGCGGGGACTTCCTCGATGGGCCCCTGGAGGATGACTTTGATGTGAATGATGAGCCCGAGCACACTGCAGTGGGGGACCACGAGGAGTTCAGGAGCCGGAAGGAGCCCTGCCAGCTCCAGCACTGCCAGTAAGGCCCTCAGGGTTCCAGAAAGTGTTCCCAGAGGCGCTCCTGGTCTGGTCTGAACAGGTCTCCCACAGGGAGATAAGACTTGTCCCTGACTGGCCGGGCCAGTGGGCTGTGTTGTGCACATCTGCAGAGCTCTGTGCCTGACAGTGGGATCAATACCTGCATTGTGTGTTGGCCAAGCCACCCTGGTTATCAAACTGACACTGCAGGAACTAGTAAGGGTGAGAATGATGTCATACTGGGAAAGGTATGTGGGACCTAAGCTGGGCGTGGTGGCACCCACGCAAGAGGAATAAAAGGTCAAGTCCAGCCTGGATAATTTAGGAAGACCCTGTCTCAAGAATTAAAAGGGCTAGAGATGTAGGTTGCTGGTTAGAGCAATGGCCTGGCATGCATAAGGCCTTGAGTTCTATTCCTATATTGCAAAAATGAAATACCATACCTGGTATATAGCTACTCCAAGGTCGCTGTCATTCCCACTTGCGTATGGTAGTGGAGAGGGTGCTCCCTTTCACATACTGCATGAGTTAGGTTTGGCCACATCACTGCACATCAGTTACAGACATTAGCAGGCAGATGTATCGCTTACATGACAACATAGCAGTTGCCAGGGAGGTAAGCAGGGTGGCCAGACAGTGCTGGTCACTAGATGACTGGCTGGAGGGTGAGCCAAGTAGAGCTCAGTATATGCAATTTTGGGGGAGGGCAGAGTGGAGACGGGACTGAGCAAGCGTTACAAGAAAAAATGCAAAAGAATTTGGTTGGCCTTCATTAGATGTACTTGATGGGTCAGTGGTATTTAATTCTCAACATGACTGGAAAGCAGGATTTCACAACCTGTGAGTATTGCAGGCCTCCAGAAGTCCTGAATGGGCCAAGAGCTCATAGTTCCTCTGTTAACTCCTCTGTCCATAACTGCAGCTCTGCAGGCCTGGGTTGGGGACAGCCAAACTGGTGTCATTTGGGCAGCCTCAGGTGTTCAGTGTAATTTCCCAGCAGAGCACAGCCTGTTTGATAGCACTGCTTGAGGGCTTTGGGATGGGAGGTTTCTCCCTTGAGCTCAGCTTATCTGTCCCTGTGGGAAATGGCTAGGTTGATAATGTATCTCAGAATTGGAGTAGAAATTTGGATGCCTGAACAGCTGGCACCTCTGGGTGGAGTCGCCCACCCTGGCCTGTTAGCCTCTCTTTGATTCATCAGCTGACTTAGCGTTAGTCTGTCTGTTCCCTGTCTGCCAAGAGGTGAGGATGGTAGGCAGGTCAAGGGCTAAGCTCCTCCAGTGCCCCTGTCACACACCAGAGAAGAGCACTCAGGTTTCCTGCTGGTTATTTGAACAGACATCTTCATTTCTGCCTCAAAGAGCACCAACCCTTGGGTTCTGTCTTCCTAAGTGTGTTGGGACAGGAGGCTGTGGCCCCAGTCTGGTCTTTACCTAACCTCAAGTCCTCTGCACCGGGCCTTTCCCAGGGCTCGCTAAGGTTTGCCCTGAAGTATACCTAACCCTGCCAGAGAGCTGTGAGGTGTGGGCAGTGCCATTGCCTTTGGGTTTTTCCTTCATGGAACAATGAGTTGGGACTAGATGAGATCCATTGTCTTAGAGGGAGGTGCGGGTGTTGCTTGGGTAGAGTGTGTGCCCAGCATGTGCAAGGCCCTGGGTTCAGTCCCTGGTCCTGCAAAACAAAGTCATTGCTGATAACTTTTTAGCCCCTTGTTCTAACTGTGTGCCAGATGCTATGCCAGTGGCTCAGTATTTCCCATCAATTACATATGAAAATGTAGTTGTCTAATCTTGCTCTGTAACTAGGTCCTGTTGTCCCTTTCTCTGTAACTAGGTTCTGTTGCTGCCCATTAGGAAACAGGCTCACAGAGGTTGTGTGTTGGGCAGTGCTCTCAGCACTCAGCACAGTGGGCCAGACCTTGTGTGTGGGCGCTTTGGGTGGCAGCTTACACTCCACATAGGGCCTGCCTTGTGGTTTTCATAGTTCCCAGGTGCTCCCAAGTTGAGCCCGCTGAACCGATCATCAGGGCACCTTGCTCAAAGTGGGCTGGGGTTAGGGCTGACTCCAGTCAGACAGGAAGGGCCAGGGATATAGCTCAGCAGCACAGTACCTGCCTGGCAAGCGCAAGGTCCTGAGTTAGATTCCCAGTACCAAAAAAAAAAAATCACTGTCAAGCAGGAGGCCCCTGTTACAGGTGCTAGATGACAACCCTGACAGTAGTGCAGTGTTAGAAGTAGCTCTCTCCCACTGGCCCTCCTGGCACAGTGCACTCTAGGAGGTGCCCTGTGCTGGAGCACCAGAGCACGGCCCCCTCCGCACATGCAGGAAGAGGCACATTGCTGGGCTGGCTGCAGAGATAGTATGGTGCGCTGCACCAGGGCTAATGGGCAGGAGGGGCCCTGTGATGTTGAGAGGACTTAGGGGAGAGGGCCCTGGCTGGGTTGGAGGAGTGTGCAGGGGCTGGCTTTGTGACCAGATTCTCTGAGCTAGTGAGTGAGAACCTTGGGCAAGAGGTGCAACCATACCGCCTGTGTGGTGACAAGTTTGGGAATCCTGTGGGGCCTCCACATAGCCTGGACCAGGCCCTTGGGAGGGAGCCAGGCCCTTTACACCTTTGCCTGTTGATGCCCAACCATCAGAACTCAGCAGCAGAGTATGGGGAACCAAGTGGGGCGCTCCTGTATATAGCACATTTGCTGCTGAGTGAGGCTAGGCATTGAGTTCTGTGACAGTCGAGATGTTAAAACTAGAAAGAAACATGACTTTTTTAGTGCATTTTAATTTTAAAGTTACG
This sequence comes from Dinomys branickii, assembly GCA_004027595.1. Taxonomy (NCBI): domain Eukaryota; kingdom Metazoa; phylum Chordata; class Mammalia; order Rodentia; family Dinomyidae; genus Dinomys; species Dinomys branickii. The sequence goes on from PVLD010000068.1 coordinate 3,727, forward strand.
TTTTCATGATAAATGCACAAACACAATCTTTTTTTCATAATATACAGATAAAGCCAAAGTTTCTTTCTTTTTTTAGTCTTTTTGAGACAGGGTCTCACTATGGAGTTCAGGCTGGTCTTAAACTCATTTTGTAGACCATGCTGGCCTCGAACTTGATGATCCTCCTGCTTCAGCCTCCTAAGTGCTGGGATTACAGGCGTGTGCCACCATGCCCAGCCAAAATTTCTTTTGAAGAGCTTTTTGCTTTGTGTCTGGAGTGGCGTTGCCACCCTCACCCCTAGGGAGCAGCACAACCCTTGAGAGAGCTGCTGCAGTATTTTTAGCTCCGTGGAGAAGGATGAAAACCTAAAGGCCACGCTGGACAGGCCACTTAGGCATGATACACTTGGCAAAGAATAAAGCCAGAGACCCAGCAGATCATGACAGGGCACTGAGAGGGTTTGGAGGACTAAAAATGCAGTCAGCACAACCCTAAGTTTACTGAGAGTGCTGCACCGAGAGGGACTGTGGCAGTGTCTGTGCCCTCAACCATGGGACTGTCGGTGCGTGGTGTGAGGCTGGGGCTTGGGCAATTGAGTCCGGCTCCCAGCCCTCACATTTTACTGCCTGTGTAGTCTTACACAGGAACGTCAGTGCTCAAAAATAAAAGAAACACGCACAACTTAATTTCTCTGTATCTCTTTAATAGTCTCACATGGGTAAATTTGCATTTATGAAGGACTTTGAAACATCGCAAGTGCTTGTACAGACATGAGCATGTTATTAAGAGAAACAAATGCACTGGTAGAGTAAGGACTGGGGGTTGTTCACGGTGAAGGATTTATTTCGGAGCTGCTCTGAGACCTGCCACTTGTCGTGGGGAGGCAGGGAGGCGGCAGCTTCTCCACTGACATCATACGCTTCTTTACATGGAAGTAATGTGACTGCATTATGTGTGACATACATGCTTTCCTATGGGTTACAGGGAAGAAATGATTTCCCTTGGGGATGGGGACATTCGGGCCATGTGTCCACTTCTGTCCATGAAACCTGGAGAATATTCCTACTTCAGTCCCCGGACCATGAAGATGTGGGCTGGCCCCGCTCACTGGCGCTTTCGGCCTCAGCACAAACGTATGTACTTCTGGGTGGGCTCTCAGGGCAAGTAGTGTAGGTGACGAGCCAGTCGGCTGCCAGTCAGGGTGGGCGATGCTGATCGCTGTCACAGACGAGCTGGCCTGGGATGGGGTCAGTTAAAACGGTGGACTCTGAGCGGGAGGAATGAGAGCTGGGGTAGGAAGGGCTGAGCCCATAACCTCACGCTGCTACTCTTGAGGAATGTCAGGCTGGCCTGAAGCCTCGGGTGGCCCCCCCCAGCCCAGAGCACACCGAGAGTCGCTCTGCCTTCTGGGCCAGCCTCTTGAGCTGCGTCCTAAGGAACTACCTGGTGTACATGCTGGATGTGTTTTGTGAGCCCCAGGGAGTTGTGTAGTTCAGGATGGAAGTGGGGCGTGTGGCGCAGCATGCCAGCCGGTGGAGCTGCTCGGCTGCCCTGTGTGTCGTGAGAAGGCTGTCGAGACCTTGTGGGGTGAGCTCATTTAGACCATAGAGGTGACAAGCAGCATGTGTGCCCTCCCGCAGCAGAGGCCCCCTCCCAGTCGGAGACCAGGAAGAAGAGTACAAAGAAAGACTTTGCGATAGACTTTGATGAAGATATTGACTTTGATGTATATTTTCGAAAAACAAAGGTCTGTACTGGATTTATTAGCATTTGTGCTTTCTTATATCATTCTCTGCCCCTCTTTCAGATATGAGTTAACTGAAACAACTGGTTCACTCCCCCACATCCTTAAGGGAGCCATTGAGAAATGGCCCCAACAGGGCTGGGAAGCACCGCTGTTAGAACAAGGGGGAGAATGCTGGCAGAACCACCTTTTCACACATATCTGTGGGGTCTCTGATCTATTGAGTGACCAACACCGCCCAAGCCCATTAAGAAAGAAGAAAACCCCAAAATATTTGACCATCGTTATTAAAAATGCCTAAAATCTTTTTTGTTTTGAACAACCAGGCTGCTACTGTTCTGAGCAAGTCCACCTTGGAGAACCAGAATTGGAGAGCTACCACTCTTCCTATGGATTTCCACTATGAGATTAACACTCTTGTCCAGCTGCATCTCAAGCCGGGCATGAGGGTGAGGCCACCTGGGTTCCTTAGGGCTGCTGTCGATGGCATATGTGGTGGTGCAAGTGGCTGGTGGCATGACTGTGGCAGTGCCACTGAGAGGACACGAGGAAGGATGTCTATTGGCTGGCGGCAGGAGGGTAAGACAGAACTGAAAGGGCAGTTTGTAGAGAAGACTCGACCTTGCCCAGGCTGGCCACAGTGGCATGTGTCAGTATCCCAGCACTATGAAAGGCTGAGGCAAGAGGATGGCAAGTTTGAGTCCCACTTACATAACTTAGCGAGACCCTGTGTCAAAAAATATAAGAAGGGCTGGGGGTATAGCTCCCTGCAAAGGCCCTGGGTTCAACCCCATACAAAAAAAAAAAAAGGAAAGAAACAGTTCAAGTGCTGGACACTAGGGTGAGTCTGTATAGTCTTGATGAGGTTCCAGAAACTTCTGGTGATTTCTTGATTCTCTGGCTTTTGGAAGCTGTGGAGTCACTTGCCTGATGCCTTACATAATCCACACTGTCTTGGTCATGATCCAGGTATAAAAGGGCACCGCAGGGGCACGAGCTTGTGTTCACAAGTGTATCTGCGTGTGCTCCCCCTAGGACTATCCCGAGAAACTCCTGGACCACCTGGTGTCATGCCTTGATTTTTGTCTGCACGTTTGCCTGTGGCTCCTCTTCTGGTACTAGTGTAAGAGGGAGTCAGGTTCCTGTCACAGTCATGGTAGCAGAGCAAGGCTGAGCCATGGCAGGTGCACACACTCTCCCCAAGCCTGGCCTGGCCTGGCCTCGTGGTAAGGCCCCAAGTTACTTTCGGATGGCTGTGTGTAGGGCCTTCCAACTTTTGATTTTAGACCAGGATCAGTGTTTCACCTGAAACTGTACAGAAGACATCATTGCAGATGAGAGACGGGGCTGCTGAGGAGGGCTGGGCCGCGCAGGGCTCTGCACCCAGTTCTTGGGCTGCTCTGTGTTGCGGGGAGGTGACATATGGACGGCTGTGATTCTGGGAGGAGGTTGGGCATAACAACGAAGCATGACTTCCCCAGCCTAGTGCAGTAGCCGCACTTTAGCATTCTTTTGTTTTTGCTCTCGCCTTTACTCTAGTTGCTGAAGATGGCCCAGGGCCAGAAGGCAGGGACTGAGCATTATGAAGAAATTGGGGACTATGACTACAACAACCCCAATGACACCTCCAACTTTTGCCCTGGACTCCAGGTAAACAAGATGAGCACTGTCATCCTCTAAGTGGGGACACTTCTTTCCCTGCTCCCCCTCCCCTTCTAGATGACAGGGCTGGAGGACTGTGAGCTGCTGGGGTCCTCAAGTGCAGGTTCTGCCCTCTGCTGGTCTGCATCCCGAAGCACCAGGCACTGTGGTGAATGAGTCGGTTGCACAGGTGGAACTGTTCGCCCAGGCCCTGAACACCAGTCTTGGTGTTCTATTTTGAGATTTCCCAGAAATAGGAACACTCTTCTTGCTCTTAAAGAGCCAGTGTCCTGGCTGGGTAAAAAAACAGACAGCAGGTAGTGTGGTCTAAGCTGGGGCAGAAAAGTCTCTAGGCCTTCCAGAGACCTTAAAATGGGAGACTAACCTTCCACCTCTGACTTTGGTTCCTACCCTGCGACCTTGTAAGCTTGGAGAAGCCTCTCTCCATCTTTAAATCTTGGCTGGGACTAATTTCCATTTCTCATTAGTGCGTCTATCAACAAGATAGTAAATAGTACAAGGGGCAAAGGGGAGCAGAGGCCTCATCTGCCTGCTTGCTGTGGGCAGTGGGAAAGGTACTGGAACGGTAGTTAGGCCCCTGCTTCCCCCGTGCAGGAGAGGTGGGCTGTGAGTGTTGTGCCAACCCCTGTCACTCCTTGACCGGTGCTTCCCGAATCTGAGGACTCACCCAGGAGGCTTTTCTGAGACAGCCTCACCCCTTCCAAGTCCTGTGTTTTTCAAGGGGAGGGGGCAGGGATTAAAATGGGCCTTGTGTGCTGACCAGTACCTCAACCCCTGATTGTGCCTTTTGTCACCTGAGAGGTGCAAATTGTGTCTCCAGCATTACAGGGTACTTTCTGTTAACTCTTTACTGGTTAGAAGCCACAGGCCACTGTGACCGTTGGTATGGTTGAATCCCCTTAACTCTTGTCATAGAGGTTTTAGGGTGACAGCAGATCATCCCCAGAAGGGTTTCTGTGGGACAGAATAAACCAGAAGGCCCCATGGATGTGGCTTACTTTGGGAACGCTCAGGTGTTCTGTTCTGGCTTCGTGCACTTGGGTCTGTTTCCAAGATGTTTCTAAGCCCCGGCTGCCAGCTTCCCCTAAACCTAAAAAGCTGTTTCCTTGCTCAGGCCGCTGACAGTGATTCTGAAGAGTCAGACAACTTACTTGCAGAGCCAGTCGGGACCTTTGACCTCACATCTGAGCCCAGTGACACACCTACAACAGCACAAGAGAATGGTGACACTCCTGAGGGCCGTGCCGACATCACGACATATGGGGAATCCAACCTGGTGGCCGAGCCTCAGAAGGTAAAGGTGCAGCAGTCGAGATTTACATCGTTTGCCTGGAATCTGTTTCATTTACCTCCTATCTAAGGAGGTAAACACGAGCCTGCACCTGATCCCATCCATCTCCATTTCAACCTGTTGCTGCCCAAGTAAGTAGCTGAGTCTTAAACAGGGTTGCAGGGAGGGACTGATGCCAGGTAGGTTTGTGTGGAATTAGTTGACCCTCTCCAAAGAGTTTTTGTATCCACTCATTCATGTGTGCTGGGGTAGGATCCAGGCCTTGTGGCTGCTGGGCAAATGCTGTCTCACTGCGTGTACCCCAGCTGCAAATATTGGGGTCGGTCATGTAATTAGGTCTGAGCCTGTCACCCAAATAAAGCAACTTGATGGAGGCTGCAGGCAAAGAACATAGATGTGGATGCCAGTTCAGCGAGGCTAACTGTACGGCCCAGCGTGGTTAACGTCAGGTTAGCCTGCATTACACATCTCTGATCCAGACAAGTTAGCAGGCGTGGTGCTTTTGTTACTATTTGATCCTCTTACCTCTTTTGCACTAGCACTTAAGGTTAGTTTTAATGCAGATTACCTTTTGGGGGAGCAGTACTGGGGATTGAACACAGGGCTACTGAGCTATATAGCTCAGCCTTTAAAAAAAAAAAAAAGGCAGGGTCTCTCAGAGTTGCCCAGTCTAGCCTTGGAATTGGGATCCCCTTGTCTCAGCCTCCTTATCAAAAAGAAATTTTTAAAATTTAAAAATTTTTTTTGAGGCAAGGTCTTGTTACGTAGTTCAGGTAGGTTTTGAACTTACTATGTATCCCAGGCTGGCCTCAAACTCCTAGCAATCCTCTTGCCTCAGCCTCCTGAGAGCTGGGATCACAAGTGTGAGCTACCATGTCCAGCTGAGAAATTAAATTTGATGTGAGGGACTTAGTATATGTAAGAGAACTGTGTAGCTTTTGTGTGTGTGTGGTGCTGGGGATTGAACCTTGTACATGGAAGGCAAGAGCTCTACCACTGAGCCACATCCTCAGCCCCAATTCTCTGGTTAAAACTGGGAGTATTTCCCTTTGAAATACTCCCTACTTATCCAGAGTAGCTGTCTGTGCGCTCTCTCCTTTTTTCTCCTGTCTTTAAATAAATTGTCTTCTTTTACTTGAAAAAAAGAAAAACTGGATTTTTCTTTATTCTAAGTCCAAAGTTTTTACAATGAATCATTGGTGTTTTTTTCTTCTGCTTAGTTTTACCTTGTCATGTGCCCATTTCAGGTAAATAAAATTGAAATTCATTATGCCAAGACTGCCAAAAAGATGGACATGAAGAAGCTGAAGCAGAGCATGTGGAGTCTGCTGACGGAGCTCCCCAGAAAGGAGGCCAGCACCGAGGTAGGTGACAGTGCCCACACATTCTACGGGAGGCAGAGCTGACAGCGGTCACACCCAGCAGAGACATGGGCTTGGCATAGGAGCAGGCAGGGCTCACAGAAGGGGGTTGCAGAAGGCAGGCTGGTGCCCAGGATGTGTTCACTTGTGCTAGTGACCAGACAGAAACGGAAGCGTCTGCCGCTGTTGAAAACAGCATCTCACAGTAGTATCCCAGTACTGAGTTGCAGAAAAGCTGGAATACTTTCTGTTGGTGGCAGTTTAAATCGAAAAGGATCTTTTAGAAAGTAACTGCTTGTCTAGAAGAGATGAGTTCTGCTTTCCCTGAATTGTTTTAGATGTCTTTAAAAAAGAGGAAAAAAAGTAACTACTTGTCAGGAGCCATGAAATGCTTAAACCCTCCTCTCTTTTTCTTTATCTTTTTGAGAGAGTCTCACTTTGTAGTTCACGCTGGCATTGAATTCACTTTGTAGCCCAGGCCTCAAGCTAAACCCTTCTATGTAGTACTTCTGACTTGGGGAATGACTCTCAGTAGGAAAGTTGCAGAGAAACGATACTGCAGTCAGATTCTTTCTCATAAGGAAGTGAAACCTCGGTTACTTGTCTGACTCAGTGGAGGTCTCAGGTGCTCTCTTGGGAATCTTCTGCTCAGGGTGTGTGGAGCTCTAGAGCTCAGACTCTTTTCCCTGATGCTGGCCGAGAAGTGTGGGTTCATGGCTTCACAAAGGGCCAGAGCTGTGTGGTCTCAGGTGTGCTGGAGAATGCCTCAGTCCTTCTTAGGAGTTCTGTCTCCTAAGAGAATCAGCTTCACAGGAAGGAGAAGGCTGGTTTTTAAAGAGGGAAGGAAAGCGGGCGTGGTGGCTCACACCTGAGGTAGGATCACTGTGAGGTCAAGATAGCCTTTTGCACAGTGAGGCCCTATCTCAAAACAATAGTAGTGAAGAGGGAAAGGGTGCTGCCTGACTTTCAGATTTAATGATTCCATGCCCTACCCTGAAGCATTCTGATTTATTAAAGTTTTTTTTTTTTTTTAATTATTTCATTAGAAAATATCATGCAAACCGGGCGTGGTGGCGCACGCCTGTAATCCCAGCACTCAGGAGGCTAAGGCAGGAGGAGAAGTGTTGCTAGTTCGAGACCACCCTTTTAAGTTGCCACCGCTGGTCTTGAAGCCTCTCAAGTAGCTGTGATTACAGGTGTACATCACCACACCCAGGTATAAATTATTTTTATGCATGTTCTACCCCTGCTATATGCTCGTAGTCACTTGCCCATTACTAAAGAGGAAGCAGGGCATTTTTTTTGTTAGTTTACTTTTAAGCATGGATTTTATGCTGCCTCTAGCTGTGTAATTGTATTGAAGCTATAAATAGTTATTTTTGTTTGTTTTTAAAACTTTTCCTAAGGGCTTTTAGGAGCCCCTTTGAAGTTTCCCCTTCAGCAGGGTCAAACCAGCCATCATAACTAGGTTGGTGTCACCATCTGTCCGGGGTTGAGACCCTGTCCCAGTGCCTTCTCCAGAAATGACCAAGGGCTTACTTCGCCATCCTTCAGGGGCCTTTCCTTGGTGGATTCAGCCTTGTGAGTGTTTGTGGCCTCTCAGAGGTGCACTGGCCTTACATGTCTGCCTTCTGTTAGGTGAAGCTCAGCGAAACGGGCGCAGGAGCCTCGGTGGGAGTGGCCAATGACAAGATGCTCAGCAGGCTCACGAACGACCTGCAGAAGAGGTGCGTGCTGGCTGGGTGGGACTTATGGGGACACGTGGGGCCCACAGACACCGTATCCCCTCTGCACCCTGCCGAGGGTGTGGTGTGGTCATCAGAGTGGCAGTGCTCCAGCATGTCTGAAGCTCTGCGCCCTCACTGTGTGTGTGGGTGTGGTGATCGACCCTGTTCCCCACGCTGACCGCGTCACCCTCCCCTCTGATTCCAGCCTGCCCCCCACCATGGCCCAGAACCTCTCCATCCCTCTGGCGTTCGCCTGCCTGCTGCACCTGGCCAATGAGAAGGTAAGTCACGGGGCAAGCAGGGCGGCTTCTCGCCTCAGCTTCTGGGTGTGTCTTACACAGAGCCTTCAAGCCAGGGCATCAGGTTGGCACTGAGAAGTCACTCAGCAAACAGCACCGGGTTTATCAACAATGGAAATGTTTGGTGAAGACAACCCAAACAGGAAGATGTTTTGTTTTGTTTTGTTTTTGAGACAGGGTCTCACTATAAGCCCAGGCTGGCCTTGCACTCACTATGTAGCCCAAGTTCACCTCAAAATTGAAACTGTTTTCCTGCCTCAGCCTTCTTAGTGCCGGAATTGCAGATGTGCAGCACCAGGCTCAGCTCTGCATGGGAAGATTTTAGATGGTGAGACTGTGATCTTCCCAATTCCCCAACTTGAGAATATAGAGTGGTTTTTACTTCACTGGGTATCAAACACTTTAAAAGCTGAGGCCTACAAGTACCAGAGACCAGACTTACAGGTAACACAGCAGAGAAGAGGAGAGGCAGAGAAAAGGCAGACCACTTAGGCAATGGAGGCTGGAGCTATGGAGGTGCCAGCTGCCATGGGCAGGGAGGGAGGAGTCAATGGGGCAGGCGCCTGGTTGTGTCCTGTCATCCTCGGCAGGTGCCTGGGGGAGTTAGGGAAAGAGTAGGAGAGGCCCCCTCAGGAACCCTGATGTGGCAAACAGCACTAAACCTGTACACTGGGCACCTGGACACTTGGTGTCCACATTTGTGTTGGCACTTCATAGTAGAGGCCTGGCCAGGGTACGGGGCTGGCATTGTGCTCCATAGCATAGATCCCACACCTCCTGTAGAGCAAGGCCTGTCCTGAGCAGTGCAGACCCCGAAGTGCCTGGCTGGGCTCCGTGTGTGGTTTTGCAGGATGGAGAGGTTGCAGGGGAGCAGTAGCCAGGTGGGTGCTGACAGAGTCCCCCATGATGTCCCACATGCTCACACATGACCCCTGACCTCACAGTAAGTCAAGGTGGTGATGCTTGGCTGCATCTCCCGGGCCTGCCCTTTGGAAAAGTTCCCTGGGGAACCAGGCTGCCCGAGGAGCTGGGTCTTACGGGTTGCCATGATCATGGCTCCCTGAGAAGAGAGGAGCTAGCCAGTGACAGAAGCTAAGTGTGGTTTTCAGTGGGGAATCAGAAGAACTCAGAAGAGCCCTAGGCTGGATCTAGGTGCTGCTTGGAGCACCAGAGTGAGGGTCCAAGCCTGTGGCCTGAGCAGAAAGCGGTTTCGCGCTCAGAGTGACCACTTGTTGGGCTGCTGGGGTGGCTGTCTCCTGGGAATCCTGGTGGCAGCGCTGAATCTGGAGATGATACGTCATGTGCAAAAGGTGCACAGCAAGGGTGATGGGCATGCAGCACCCGTCTGGTTATGAGATAGGTAGCGGAAGTGTCTCCTCATGGGTCCTCATACATCGGAGGTATCTAATGCCAGACACCACCTACATGGAGGAAGACGAAAACAGTAACAATGGACGCGTTGTCGTCCCCCCTGGAGGCCTGCCAGTGGCTCTGTGAGAGCGGCCACACATGCCACACCCCAGGTGCCCCTCCCTGCCGAGCTGTCCCCAGAGACCTGGACTCATCCTGCCTATCCCTGTGGCTGAGGTGCGGCCACATCTTGCTTGAATTCTTCCTACACCCCAGGCTCCTAAAGTGGAAGGGGCGTCAATGGCCCAGAAACGCTCCGTTGTCAGCTAACAGTGTTATTGCCCGGAGTCCCGGCTCTGGGAAGGCTGAGGAGGGAGGTAATGTGAGCTCCGGAGTCATACCAGCCCGGGTGGTGTAGGCAGCCCGCATCTCAGGATAAACACAAGAAGGATAAAGACAATTCTGGTTTCACTCATGTGCCCCAGGCCAAGGCTTGAGGTGCTGCCCTACCTGGGCGTCACCATAGAAACCTGCCTTTTCCCCTGAGAGAGCAGCTCAGCACAGTGGAAGGGGCTTGCAGGGCCCCCGCAGGTGCCCTGTGCGCCCCTCTCCAGCGGCAGCCAGGGCAGCAGGGGCCCCTCCCGCAGCGAGGGCCCCGGGCCCTGGGCTTGGGAAGCCTGCAGGGCAGCTTCATCCCTTATCTCATAGTCACCGTTTTGTCACCTTGCTGAGAACTGGATTTAAGTTTCTCGTCCCAGTCTAAGTCCCTGTGTCTTACTCATTCCTCAGAATCTGAAGCTGGAAGGCACGCAGGATCTTTCCGATGTCCTCGTGAGGCAGGGTGACTGAGGCTGCGGCGGGAGGCGGCTGCAGGAGGCCCTGCTGTCTCCAGTCGTTCGGACTGCAGGGAGATGCAGGGGCCTGCAGTGAGTCTGTCTCCAGCGACCAGAGTGCCTGTCGCCCTGCCTATCCCTGTCTGGGTACTGGTGCCAAGGCTCTGTCTGCTGCCGACTGAAGTTTTGGTGCCAGCGACAAATTGGGCAGGACGGGGAGGATGGCAGTGCGAGCTCACGGCCCAGCTGTGTGTGTCGTCTGTGCGCAGGGCCTCTGTCTCCTCCCTCCGTGTTGTTTCCACCCTGCACTTGTAGAAAATAATTGTTCCATAGCCACCTAATGTTGTTCTCAAGAGCCCCCCACTCAGTCCATGTATATAAAGTTCTCCGTGTACACTTATAAATGTATATATAATGCTAAAAAGACCTTTCCCAAGAATGTGCCTGGCAAGATACTTGCAATGCGCAGTTAGCATTGGAGCTGTTCTCCCAGGACACGCACATCACTAAGGCAGGAGATGCTTGAGGACATGAGCTGCCTCAGGCGGGTGGAGTAAAGCAGCTGCAGCAGAGGAGGCTCAGGGCGGGGTCCGTGTCTGGGCCCCACAGATTCCACAGGGCCGTGGAAGCAGTGACTGCAGACTTAGAGGGGCTCGCTGCCGCTTTCATCTGGCCTCGGCATCCCAAAAGAAATGTGCCTGCACCACACCATGTGACGTGAATGAAGCACACAGGTGAAGCGACTCACCGAGAGGCAGCCTACCTGTCCCGGGAACCTTGGGTCATGGCCAGCATGCCAGGTGCTTGAAGAGCAGTGACACCCAGCTCCTCAGTTTCAGAACACCCACAAATCTAAAATCTTTTCCAAGGAATTCTGCCCTTGGTGGTCCTGGCTCTGCCAAAGCCCGCCCCCGTCACTGGCTAAGTGGAGATCTTTTGGGGAGTTACCAGGAATTGAACTCAGGACCTTGCACTTGTCAGGCAGGTGCTGGGCCACTAAGCTATATCCCCAGCCTAAACTGGTAATCATACTTGAAAATAACTTCTTGCTTCTTAAGCCAAAAAACACACAAAACACTCCCAGCAGTGTGCTTCCAGGTGTGTCCTGAGTGTCACTTGGTCTGCGCCATCATCGTGACAGCCTTTAGGGGGACAGCAGCTCGTGCTTTCCCATTCTGGCGCAGCTGGTCCTCTTGCTTGCACTTCAGTGCTGACAGCAGCCCACGGAGCCATTGGCCTCTCTGACCATCCTGCTTCCTAACAGTGGGGCCAGGCTGAGCCCAATGAACCCTCTCCACCTGCTCCTGTGCTCCCCAGACAATCAGCGCTGTGTCCATGAGAACTAGTGTGGCTGTGCTGGACTGGATGCTTGTGTCCCCTCCACAAACAATAACTCCAAGCAGTAGGATTATGAAGGGGATTCAGGGTGAACCCATCACTGAGATTAGGGCCCTTCAGAGAGGCTGAGAGTGCTTGTCCTCCGCCCCCTCTGAAAGCCCCGTGAGGACACAGCAAGACGTGGCATCTCTAAGGCAGGAAGCAGCCCTCCCCGCCCACCGCACCTGCCAGAGCCTTGATAGCCGCCTGGCCTCAAGAGCAGGGAATGTCATCGTGTCCTCTGTAAGCCGCCATCTGCAAGGGCCCCAGAACAGGCCCAGGGGCCAGGTTGTGTCTCAAGTTTCCAGCCATAGGATTTTCACTTACATTTCTTTTATTTCTCTTGAGCTTTCCTATCCATTGTCTATTTTCCTTAAATCCTAACGTATTTTCTTTTTACTTCCTTTTGAACATGCTTATAACAGCAACTCTGAAGTCTTCGCCGTACCCTGATCTGAGCCCTGCCAGCAATAACATTATTCTTCCTGAATGTAGATTACAGATTCATGTTTCTTGGCATGTTTAGTCTTTTCGGTTGAGACTTGGGTACTATAAATAGTGTTGTGACTGGATGCTGTTGTGTCCTCTGAAGATGTGTAGATGTTTAGTCTGGTAAGCAGTGAATCTGCCTGGATTCAAACCTCAGGTTTGGTGTCCCTCACCGTCTGCAGTTACTGATCTGTCCTGATTGCTCCCCACCTGTTGCTGTTGTGCCTGGCCTTCGCTCTGCTGCCCGCCAGCTTGGGTGTGCAGCCAGGGCTGCGGCTGTCTCCGTGACTGCCCCCTGCTCTCCGGCTGCCCAGCCTACCTTGGGTTCTGTCCTTCCAGCCCATCCAGCTTCGGCTCTTTGAGACACAGATGTGAAGGTGGGTGGCACCGGACTTCCGGCTCTTGTCTGCGTGTCCCCTGTACATTTCTCGCTGCCTCCCCTCGCTTGGACTCTGGCGTCTTGCTGCCAAAGCTGTGGCACCCCCTGCATCTTGCACAAAAATCGCTGTGGGGATCTGGCGCCAGTGAGCCCCAGACTTGCTTCATATGTTTGTGTGGGGGCAGGTGACTCACTTTTCAGGCCAGTGATCTGATGTAGGGAATCATGCCAGAACCACTGTCATATTTTAGGAACAGATCTGAGGTACTCTATTTACATCTGGACCTGCTTTAGTTAACATTCCTGACTTTCAGTGGATGTTTAATAGGATGTGATTTCTGGGTCCTTGGGGAGGTGAAGTATATTTTGCACATACGAGTTTTGTGAATCGCATGAGCCAGCCTCCAGGATAACAGTGTCCCAGTAATTTGTACTTTTTATAGTTCATTCTTTAGCAGAATACTGACATGGTGCGGCTTCTAAGGCTAAGGGATGAAACCCTTTGCAACTTCCACAATGCTAGCGCACAGATCATTTTACTCTGGGAGGAACGCTTCACAAGTATTTGGAGATAGGCATGGTGGTACACACCTGTAATCCCAGCACTTGAGAGGCTGAGGCAGGAAGATTGCCATGAATGCGAGGCCAGCCTGGGCTACACAGTTTAAGACCAGCCTGAATTACAGGGTGAGAGCCTGTCTCAAAAAGCAAAACAACAACAAAAGTATTTGGAGAGCCCCGTGTGAGGGAGATGGAGCCTCCCGCCAGCAGCCCGCACCCGCTTGTGGTCCACGTGAGGCAAGCGAACGCGGGTTCTTCTTGGGTGGTGTGGCCTTGAGTAACATTGTGCCTGCAGCCTCTTGGAGACCCCGAGTCAGAGCTGTCCCCTAAGCCAAAAGCGCACGGCCGTAGTCCAGCAGCAGGAGGCTGAGGCAGGAGTGCCGTGAGTTCGAGGCCAGCCTAGGCTACCTGCTGAACTGAAGACCAGCCTGCACTACACAGCAAGACGTTGTCCCCGCCAAAAACAAAACAAAAACAAATAAAATGTACGGAGAAACCTACAAGGAAGAAAATTTATCCCCTCCCAAGAGTCCATCTAGCTTTTCTACTGGCTGGGTTCATTACACACATCAGTGCTCTCAGTCAGCAGGTTCAATTACTATGAACCTTAACACTCCCAGTTTAAACTGTAAAACAATTTCACATTGCCCATAAGCAGCACCATTTCCTATAATAAACCTGCAGTGAAAACACAGATTACACTTTGGTTAAAGGTTATATTTGACACAAGATTAATACATTTTTATTGACTGATTTGTCGTTGTTCCAGATTAGGTCCTCCTGTTATTAGTGTTTATTCACACTCACCCCCAGTACTCTTTCTGTGCCTCACGGAAAACCACTCTAGGGTGTTTAATGTCTACCCTTTTGCATGTTTTCCAGCCAGTGTTTTATGGACATGTATTTTTAGTTGATGTAAATAATTTCCATTATATATTTACCCTGCTTCTTTCTCCCCCTCTAACAGTCTGGTTGTTTTTGTTTTGAGACAAGATTTCACTATGTAGTCTAGGCTGGCCTTAAACTCACTATGTATCCCAGGCTGGCCTCAAACTTGCAGTGACCCTCCTGCCTCCGCCTCTCAAGTGTTAGGATGCCCCACTCATGTTGCTCTGAGTCCCACCAGTGTCTAAGGATTATTACATCTCCACAGCCCATTTGAGGGTGAAGCTGTCTCTACCTTGGGTATCTAGGACATGGCCACTGCTTCTCATGAGTTTTAGCAGGGCCCCATGTGAAGAGAGCTGATGTACATAGTGATTTGACCTTCCCCTGAGATACAGACATTCTCTTTTTCCCTGTGAAGCCACCAAGGTATGCTGTTCTGCTGAAGGTATATTCTTCCTGTCCCGGATCCTACCCTCCCTGTAAACCCCCATGACCTTAGGCATATGCTGCTTGTATAAACACACGTTGCAGGTGCTGGGCGCCTTTCTCCCGTGGGGCGGGGGCGGGCCCCCACCTGGCCCCCGCTTCCTACATCTTCGCTTCCATAGTCCTCCCTCCTGAGTTTTAGGGGCTGCACTGGACGTGGCACAGCCCAACGACAGTCTCATTAACCAGCTTTCTCATTTTTACCAGTTTATAGAAATGGAGTAATTTCCTCATTGCTGTTATAATTTATCTTTTTCTGATGGCTAATAGGTTTATTAGCCTTTAGGGTTTGCTCCCTAGATAACTGGGTGTATCATTCAGCTGTGCCATTTGCCTACTTTTCTATTGTCCTTCCTCCCTCCCTCTCTTCCTGCCTTCTTCTCTCCCTTCCTTCCTTTTTGTATTGCGGATTGAACCCACGACCTCGCACATGTTAGACAAATGCTGTACTCCGGAGCTACATCCCCAAGCCTGTTTATTTTAGTTTGAGACTGTCTTGTTCAGTTGCCCAGGCTGGCCTCAAATTTACAATCCTGCCTCAGCCTCCTGAATAGCTGGGATTGTACCATGATGTTTGGTTCTATCTCGTTCTTGATGATTTGTAGTTCCTTGCATATTCTAAACCTGTGCTGTCCAATAGGATAATCACTAGCCAAATATAGCTACATAAATGAATTTATGTGGTTTCTTGAGACATGTAGTCCAGGCTAGCCTTGAACTCACTGTGTAGCCCAGGCTGGCCTCAAGTTCACAGTGATCTTTCTGCCTCAGCCTCCCAAGTGCTAGGATTACAGGCATGCGCCACCAGGCCAGCCCATAAATTTAAATTACTTAGAATCCAGATGCTGGTTTATACTGTCTCATTCTAAGCATGCATTGCCCATATGGCTAGTGGCTGCCTTGTTGGCCAGAGCAGGTGCAGGACATGTTCCTCACCACACACTTCTGGACCAAGGTTCTACATGTGAGTCCCTCCAAATGCAGGTAGTTTTCCCCAGCCTGCACCTGTCTTTTAGCTGTGTCTATGGGGCTTGTGTTTGAGCGGAAATATTTGACGTAACTGAAACCATTGTTCCTCCTCTTATAGTTTCTAAGTTTGGAGCTTTAAGTCCCCCTGTGTTATTTTGTGTTAGGGCAGTGAAATGCCCGAGGGTAGCTGCTTGTGAAGAAAAGAGGCTCAAGGGCAGGATACCTGTGAGGCCCAGCTCGGGGGGGTGTCCGGCCCCTCTGGTGGATGGAGTAGCTGGGATGGGCCTGGGTGTGACTACTGCACGTGAGGGCAGCGAGCTGGAGGGGTGGGTGGGCCAGGGCCCTAGAGAACTACTGAGGCTGAGGAGAAGCGCCTGACTCTCAGTCCCCACCACTGCCAGCTGGAGGGGCTGTGCGGCTTGGCCACCAGTTCTTGGCCCCTCCCCCTTACCCGCCAATAAGACTGGGGCAGTTTGCTTCCGTGTCCTCCCTGGCTGGCTGGCTGCCATTCTCCAACGTGAGTGCAGCCAGATGGGCAGCACTGCACCCCTCCCCCACTCCCACTTGCAGAGGGTGCCCTGGCCGGCTCCAATCAGGAAGGGGGGATCTGGGCCCCCATGTGCACCCCAACCCTCACAGCAAGCCTTCCAGAAGATTCGCTGGTTTCAGCCCTGCCCCTTGCTGGCCCGGGCCTGCAGCTGCTAAGTAAGCAGCACTCCCAGCCGCTCCTCAGGTTTTCCTGAGGGCCTCCTGTGTAATGACCCCAGTGTGCTACCACATAGGCCCTCTTAAAATAAAGACTCACTTTGGTGTTTTGGATTTTTTGGTACTGGGACTCGAACTCAGGACCTTGCACTTGCCAGGCAAGCACTTGTGCCACACTTTGGTGTTCTTGTAAACCTGCTTGTGATTTATCAGGTACCTCCAAACATCCTGTACATCTACCCTGGTACCTTGGTTCACAAGCTTAATTCATTTTACAGTTCTGAAAAAGATGATGACATTCATGTTCACGTGGGAAAGATGTCCGCACTCATCTTTGCCATCCAGTGCAGAGTTCACAAATAAAAAAATTTTGTCAAATGCTTCTGTTTGCAAACTAAGTTGTTTGCAAACAAAAGCGTTTATACCTGAGACATCACTGTACTTGGGATTCTTATCCTGAGTGGTGTGGAGAGGGCAGTCGTTTCAAAAGAGTGAGCCATAAACACTCAGAGCTGTTAGTACTGAAGAGCTCCAGAGGCCAGCAGCCAACAAAGACCAGCAGCAGAGACCAGTGCCTGGCAGAGCTGACCTACAGGGTCCAGCACAAGTCGGCATGAGATGGCAATGGCCAGCAGCAGCAGTGACCAGCTGCTGGCTGTGTCACCTGTAGACATCCAGCTTTACCTGGTGACATCAGAGGTATTAGCAGAGCTGCACTTTGCTGATTCATGATTCTGAGTTGACCTTGATGATAAATGATTGGGCTGAGACCCACATGGAACCAGACCAGACATTCTGACGTGAGAAGAGTCTTTATTGGGGGAGGGCGACACTGCCCGCTGCCCAGCAGACCAAGACAGCCCCGAGCTGAGCAAACCGTGGGGTTTTTAAGCTCTTTTCTGGGGAGGGTGTCTGCAGGCCAGAACAGCCCAAGCAGGGGGTGGGTTTCCATGGGCCAGAACAGCACGGGGGGGGGTAAGTTGTTTGTCACAGGTGAACATCTAGTCCTTCCAAGGCAGATGAGGGCGGGGTTGGCCATTGTGGCCAAGGGGAACAAGTGGAACAGGTAAGGAGGAAGAAATACTGAGAGTTAAGTTCCCCCACTGGGGTGCTGGGTGCCTTGTGATTTATCACTTGAACTCATGGTGACCCTCCTGCCTCAGCATCCCAAGTGCTAGGATTACAGGTATGTTGCACCATGTCTGACAGAGCCCCCACCTCTTAAAAGCCATCAGGTCCTATACTGGCACATTGGGGACCAAGCTTCAGAACACATGGACCCTTGGGAAACAAACCACATCCCAGCCATAGTACCCTCTATACCCTAAGTACCCCCAAAGCATTTCCTTATGTTCTATTAGTTTTACAATTTTATGTCTTTCTTCCCTCTGGAGTACCACCTCCATGTGTGGTGTCAGCTAGGGAGTCAGGGTTTTCCTATACTGAAGCAATTCTTCCGCACCAAATACTGGACAGTGCTAAGTGGTCATGAACACACAGATCCGTGTGTGGCAGCTCTTTCTGCTCTGTTTTCGGTTTACCTGTTCTTGCTCTAGCACTGCCTGTTCACTGTTTACTTAGTAGAGTGTGTCAGCTCCCCTGTAAATCTTTCAATTCCTCAGAATTGGTGTGTCACTTTTCTAGGCTGCTGAAACAAAGTACCACAAATATAGTGGCATGAACCAACAGGGCTTTATTCTCTTGGAATTCCAGAGGCCAGAAGTACAAAATCAAGATGTCAGCAGGGCCATGTAACCTCCAAGGGCTCTAAGGAAGAATCCTGCTTTGCCTCTTCCCGGTTTCTGGTGGCTCTTGGCAACACTTGGCATTCTTTGGCATGTAGCTGCATCATGCCCATCTACAGCTCTGTCCCCCCCTGTGGACTTCCCTATATGGCTTGAATGGCCTCTCAAAGGGACATGGCCAATTGGCTGTAGTGCCTACCTAACCAAGTGTGGCTCATCTTAACTACTTATACCTGCAATGACTACTCCCTAACAAGATCAAACTATAAGGTTATAGGTGGACATGAATTTTGGGAGAAAAACACTATAACCCAGTACAGTTACTTTTATCAAGTACAGAGAGCCCTTCCCAATCATCTTCATGGCCCAGGAAGTTATATTTGTAGTTCCTAGAGAAGTTGTTGGAATTCTAATGAATTAATTCCAATCTACCACTTCCAGTACAATCCATGGCGAAAGTAAAGACACGAAGGCATATTTGTAGTTATGGGGAACCAAGGGGTCCTAAGTCCAGCTAGGGTGATGGCTAACCGGAACAAAGGCCTCAAACGAACTTGGGTTTTATTAATTTGTGAAGAGAGTGGCTTGAGGATGACTGTGAGAATGGCAGGAAGTAGGTGAGTGCTGTGAGCTGGGCCAGGCGGGAGGCCTGAGATTACCTCTGCAAATGCAGAGAAGGATCTGCAGAAAGAGTCATCTGTGTAACACGATGGAGGTAGTATGTAATGTTTAGGGTCCATGCTTCAACTCTGGTGTGTAATCTTTTATGCCCCGGGAAGTCACAGCCTCTTATCTTGAGCCTCGATCCCAGCAGAGAGTGTGGAGCACGGCTCTCCCTCCCGCCAAGCTCACACATTTTCTGGGACCTATGGGGTGGAGAAACACTGCCCTGTCGCCTTGCTTCAAAAGTACGCATCAGCACCTGGCTAGACCGATTTGCCCTGTTTAAAACCAACTGAAGGGATAAGGAAAAGTCCTAGCCAGCACCATACGCATCAGCACATGGACATAGGGCCAGGTTTAGCCAAAATGGAGGTAACCGCTCTTCCTTCAAGAAGAGTTGTCCAAGTGGCCTTCCACAATCTATAAACTTAATACAATTTCAATACAAATTCCAGTGGAAGTTTATACAAAAGTTTGTAGATTAATTTGTGAGAGTTAGTTTGTGGGGGGCAGTTTTGGGGATCAGACCTGGGGCTCTGTTCTGCCCAGCAAGCACTCTACTGCTTAGTTACAGGCACAGCCCACTCGTGAGAACTGGTATTTAATGTTAAGTAGTCCCGTTCAAGAGTATGTATGTCTCTTCATTTATTCCAGTCATCCTTACTGTATAACTTTCATTGAAATTTTAAAGCATATCCTGCCCACGGCCATACTGGTAACTCAAATCATAGCCTGGCACATGCCCTTCCACTGGGCAGTGGTCAAGTCCTGCATGTGCTTGGTTAACTCCTTCATCCTTTATGGCTCAACACACCACACTTTGGGGATAGGTCATTTCATGTCACCTGAGGGAAGTCATACAGAAACCACACAGAATACAGGCGTGTGTTTTGTCCAGAACCAGCATCTCACCTGCTTCCTTGCCAGGATCCCTCCTAGTTTCTGTTTACTTTTTACCAGACTAAGCTTGTCAGGGTTGGATCTGGGAATTCCCAGAGATAAGGGCATAAAGGAAATGATGTTTTTATTTGAAAATAGTCTAAATTTGTGTTGTTCCAGAATAAACAAGGAAACCCAGGAGATTTTAGGAAAGAATCTGGCTGTTTTCTTTTTGTTAATGTTTTTTATGATGCTGAGAATTTAACATAGGACCTTAGGCATGTGAGGCAAGTATTCTATACTGAACCATGCTACTGGTGATATAGGGGAAATGCTAGATGTCAGATATGCCACGTTTGTGTTCCCTGAGGAATGAATTCTAAGGAATAACAGAAGTTAAGAGTGGGAAAATTTATTGGAAAAAAGGAAGCGGAAATAGGAATAGCTCCTGAGAGATAGGAAGGGTCCTGAATGGGTTGCCAACGAACCCAATTCTTGAAGTTTTACAGAGAAAAATTATGAGGCAGGTACAATGTGGGTCAAAATTATGATCAACCAATAAGATTACAAGTATAGTCACTTAGGTAATAAGGGCATAACGGTGACATCATTAACCCTGGTTGGTACTCTATGGTCTTAGTCTTATCTTTAGCCTTAGTCTTAGTGGTCTTAGTCTCAGTCTTGGTGGGAGAGGATGACCCACCCCTAATGAGATAATGGGAAATCTCAAAGGGTGATACCAATAATCCCAAAGCTCTGGGTCATCCTTCAGGGAAGTATATACATCTAGCCATTGTGACTTTAACCTTCTTCAGCTGTGCCCCCAGCCACAGTTGTGACGTGTTCTCCTCCTCTGCACTGACGTCCTCGAGGGCCCAGCCCTGTCTGCCTACTTACAATATTTCTACCTAACTTAGCTGTCTAATTAGCCGCCTGGCTGTCCTCCAAAGGATATCTTCTGGCCACCACTTCCAGTCAATGCAGTGGATTAGATCCAGAGAGCCATTTAGTGACTGTCCCCCAGAGCACATGGTCTGGCCTGCAGCTACTGGACAGGATTCCTATCTGACCTCATCTGGAGCAGGTGAGGGGTGGAGTTCTGTCACAGCTCCTCAGTTCTCCCCAGTAAATGGCATCATCATGAGGATGGAGCAGGAGCATAATAAATACGGGCTGGGCACACAGCAGAAGCCAAGTCACCATGTCATCCCTCCAGATGGCTCCCAGGCCCAGGTAGTCCCCAGCCCAGCTGGTAGTCCCACCTGCTGGCCCTGGGAACCCCTGCTTACTCGCCCAGAAAGCATGAGAATGCATGGATTCTCTTGGCCCCTGTGAGGACTTATATCTACAGATTCAGCTGCAGACCTGGCACTCCTCCATCCTCCAAGACCTCCACTATGGCCTGAATGGGACAGCAGCCTCCCAGGATTGGATGTATGGCCACTGTCCACTGGGTGGCGCTGTTGGGGCCCTCAGGAGGCCAGGACTTGGGAGACCCTTAGGTCATGGGGTCAGGTACTCCAGGGAGTTGTGAACCCCAGCCTGTCTATATACTTCCTGGCCGCTGAGGTGAGTGGTTTGCTGGGCTGCATCCTCCCTCTGTAATTCCCCACCCCCAGCAGAGGCCTGAAGCTGTGGGCTACCTGGTCTTGGAGTAAACCCTCCAAAACTGAGCCGAAGTAAATCCTTCCACTTTGTAAGTTAATCTGCTCAGTATTTCATTGTAGTAACACAAGGCTGACTAACACAGCAGCTTTGGTTGAAATGAAGGACATTAGAGGCAGAGAAAGCCATGATTAATATCAACACCAAGACAATGTGAATTAAGTAGCTGGAGGACAGATGACCCTTCAGGCAGCAAAACAGAATAAATACAGGAGTTGTGATAGTAGCTGGGTATGGTGGTGTGAGCCTGTGGTCCCAGCACTGGGAGGCTGAGGCAGGAGGGCATAGGGTCAATGGGGCAGTTTAGCAACTTAGCAAGACCTTGTATTGAAGATACTAAAAAAAAAAAAAAAAAAAAAAAAAGGCTGGGGACATAGCTTGGAGAAAAGATCCTGGGTTCAATCCCCAGTACTGGACAAAAAAATAAAAAAGAATGGTGGTGAAAGAAACTTACTATACAGTAGGTTCAGTACTCAAGGCTTTTTACACACTTAGCTTACAGGACCTACTGAAGGAGTCATTTTTTGTTCTTTTGTTTTTTGTTTTAGTTTTGTTGAGACAAGTTCTCATTCTGAATTCAGGTTGGCCTTGAACTTACTGTTTTGCCCAGGCTGACCTCAAACTCAAGGTAGTCCCCTGCCTCAGCCTCCCAAGTGCTGGGATTACAGGTATAAACCACCACACCCAGCTGAAGGAGTCATTGCTATAACCCCCATTTAACAGATGAGGAAATTGAGGCAGGCTGAGGTGATTGACATCAGTTTTCTCACCTGTATAATGTGGTAATACTAGGACCTCTGTCCGTGTTCCTGTGAGTGTTAAATCCCAGGCATCTGTCTGAAGCACCCTTCTGCTTCCTCCAGTCCATGTGATGTTTTTGAGATTTGTCTCTGTGCCACTCTTGGCTCTAGGTCACCATGTGTGCCACACTGCAAGCCACCTGTTCTTTTGGGGTGGAGCTTCCCAGATTTAGGAACTGAGATGCAGTGAGACACTAGAGGACATTTACTGAGGGGAGATACTGAGGCAGAAGATTAGGGCATGGGAAGCCGGCAGGGCAAGTAGGTGTGACCTGTCAATCATGGAGATGCAAGACATCTGCTCTGCACCTGGGATCAGAGTACTGGCTTCATTTCTTCTGGAAAGAACTCAAACAGGTGTTTGATAGGATGGCCTGGATCTGACGTCAGCCTGAGGCATGGGGATACGAAAGACAGTCGAACCTCTTTCCATGCTCACCCTGCACTTTGCAGAGTGGACTTCTTTTCCTGCTTTTATTGTCCCACACTCTTTCTGCTTTTCTTTTTTGTTTGTTTGTTTCATCTTTTTGAGATAAGCTTTCATTATGCAGTTCAGGCTGGCCTTGAATTCACCTTGTAGCCCAGGCTGGCCTCAAATTGCAACGATCCTCCTGCCTCAGCCTCCCTAGTGCTGGGGTTACAGGTATGTGCCACCATGCCTGGCCTTTCAGAACATATTTCTTTTCTACCCTTAATATCTTTAATAAATGTAAAACCCCCTTACCTTTTCCACTTGCCTTGATCCATCCTTGTTCAGGACAGCAAGAACCTAGAAACCATAAGTAGAAAGAGACCAAGCCCAGGGCCCTGCTCACAATGCCATGACGGGGGAGAGCTGGAGAGGTGGGGGTGGGGAACTGCAGATGTCTGGGAGAGAAGAGAGGAAGGAGGGCTGGACAGGAAGAGGCGAGACCCCTGGGAAAGGTTTAGCTGGAGTCTTGCACCCCACAAATTCAGTCCTGCCCTGGCCCCTCCCCTCCAAAGATCTCCCGTCACAGCTCAGGAATGGTCCCTGGCCTGCTTGTGGGCTTGCTCAAGTGGAGTTTCCTGAACAGCTCAGCAGCAGGAGCTCCCTGTGAGTGCCCGGGGACGTGGCAAGTGAAGGGGATGGAGGTGTGAGGGCTGTGTGTGTGTGAGGAAGGGCCTGGTGACATGGCCCGTGGGGAGGGCTTGTCACACTGAGGTCTCCCCCAGGTACTGTAGCAGGAAGCTGGTCTGGCAGTCACTCTGACAGAGGAATTGTCCCCCAGGGTCCAGGAAAGCCCCTGCCCAGGTCCTGGACCTGGCCCAGGCTGGCTTCCTGCTTACGCGAGCCCCCACGATCCCCGGTGTGGTTTCACTTTCTGTTTAGCACTGTGCCTCGTGACTGTGACTCGGGCTTCCAGCCTGCTCTGATCTGGGGCCTCCAATCACATGAGCTGCAGACTTCCAGGCAAGTGAAACTTAGCCAGGACCTTAGGCACAGTATGGTGGCTGGGGTGAAAGGGGCACTGTGCCTCCTTCCTCAGGGTCGCCCCACAATCAGGTGTACAGCACCCCCCACACACTGCCTGCCCTCCAGCCCACCTGGGCTACTTCCTGATCCTTTGCTCTGGCCACTTGGACCTCTTCCGTGTTCACCTGTGCTGTGCCTGCCCTTCAAATGTCACCCCTCTTTCAGCTTCTCCTATTCCCAGGTCAATTTGCCACCCCTCTCCCATCACTTAAAATAATTTTGATATTTTTTAGAGAAATAACTGACATAATATTCATCTTTGTTAAATGTGCCCAGCCAGGCATGGTGGTGCATGCCTCTGATCCTAGCACTGGGGAGGCTGAGGCGGGAGGATTGCCATGAGTTCAAGGTCAGCCTAAACTACATAGCAAGATCCTGTCTCAAAAAAACAAAAATAAACATAAATGTACCCATTCAGTGGTTTGGGGTATTCTCAAAGTTGTGCAACCAGCACAATTTTAGCACCAGTTTAGAATGTTTTCCTCACCCCAGCCTGCAAACCCACTCTCTAAGTTGTTATTCCCCACGCTTTCCTCTTCCCAGCCCTTGGCACACACTAATCTATTTCCTGTCCCTGGATTTCCAGTTCTGGACATTGCATGTGAACAGAATCATGTGATTCACGGCTTAGTGTGACTGCTTCCTTCTCTCAGCATAACTTTTCCAAGGTCCATCCCTGCTAGAGCGTGCAGTCTATTTCATGGCATGTGCAGTCCATATTTCATGGTGTGTGTGATGCTGGGGATTGAGCCTAGGTCCCCCACATAGCTAGGCAAGCGCTCTACCACTCTGCTATACCCCTAGCCCTTTAATTTTTTTTTTATTTTGAGATAGGATCAAAAGTTGCCTGAGCTGCCCTCAAACTTGTGATCCTGCTGCCTCAACCTCCTGAGTAACTGGGATTATAGGTGTGGGTCACCGTGCTCAGATGGTTTCATACTTTTTTTCTTGGCATTAAGGATGGAACCCAGGCCCTTTGCATTGAGCTACCTCTCTCTCTCTCTCTTTCTTTCTTTCTTTCTTTCTTTCTTTCTTTCTTTCTTTCTTTCTTTCTTTCTTTCTTTCTCTCTCTCTCTCTCTCTCTCTCTCTCTCCTTCCTTCCTTCCCTTTTTCTTTTTTTCTTTCTCTTTCTCTTTCCTCCTTCCTTCCTCTCTTCTGTCCTTGTCTCTGTCTGTCTGTCTGCCTCCTCCTCCCCCTCAATTTTGACAATGTCCTGCTGAGACACTAAATTGCCTGGGCTTCATCCTACCAGAGTGCAGGATTGCAGGCCTCCACCTTTGTATGCCCCATAGCGTCCCTTTGCAGTGAGTACCGCGGCTTGCTATCCATTCATCCACAAATGGCCATTTGGGTTATGAATAATTCCATGAACATTTGTGTACAAGTTTTGTGCAGATATGTGGTTTTAGTTCTGGGCATAACTGCTATGCTATATGATAGCTCTATATTTAACTTTTTGAGAAATCACCAGACTATTTCCCAAAGCCAATATTTTTCTTTCTTAACTAATATGCAAACTTATTCTCACTGTGAGAAAAAACACTCTAAACGTTGCCATAAAATCACACATCTGACCATGGTACCCTCCCAGGTCCCTTCCTAGTTCCCCCCAGCCCACTCTCCGCTATGCACTCACCAGCACACGTTATTTTATGTATCTTCATATCATAGCCTTTACTGCACACTATGTTCTCTTGCTAGAAAGACAGTGGTCACTCATGGCTTGTAACCTATGACACAAACTCCACAACATAGACAGACCGCAGGTGCTCTATCAGTGAGCATGTCGGTTAGGATTCTCTAGAGGAACAGAATCAAAACAATTATGTATAGATATACAGTGTATGACAAAACTATGATAAATGGCTGGGTGTGGTGGTGCACATCTGTAATCCCAGCACTCAGGAGGCTGAGGCAGGAGGATGGTTAGGAGTTCGAGGCCAGCCTGGGCTACAAAGTAAGCTTAAGGCCAGCCTGAACTACATAGCAAGACCGTGCCTCAAAACAAACAAACAAAAAAACCCAAAAACCTCCCCCTGGGTTCGAACACTTCTCCCGCCATTCTTGCCGGTTTGTGGAGCAGCTCTCCGCAGCCCTCCTTCGTGTTGAGCTGCACCCCTGCGGCTTCCTTGAGGTCCTGGATTGATTTAAAACATTGGTCTTTGACAGACAGGCCTGTTTGTATTTTGAAAAGACATTTAAAAAGCCAGACATACGGTGCATGCCTGTAATCCCACTGGTCTGGGAGGCTGAGGCAGGAGAATCAGAAGTTCCAAGGCCAGCCTGGGCCTCTTAGTGACAGCAAAATCCTGTCCAAAGCAGGGGAAAAAATGTGGATGTAGCTTAGCAAAAAGATCCTGGTTTCAATCTCCATTATCACACACA
The DNA here is from genome assembly GCA_004027595.1 of Dinomys branickii. Classification (NCBI taxonomy): domain Eukaryota; kingdom Metazoa; phylum Chordata; class Mammalia; order Rodentia; family Dinomyidae; genus Dinomys; species Dinomys branickii. The sequence goes on from PVLD010000068.1 coordinate 29,460, forward strand.
TACCAAAAAAAAAAAAAAAAAGGCTAAAACATTTATTGTAGGATCCTTAGGAATCAGGCCAAATTCAGGCAGTGGCTGGAGATGTAGCTGAATGGTGAAGCAGTTGCTTAGCAAACAGAAGCCCTGGATCCCTTCCCAGCACCGCAAAAAAAGAAAAGAAAATACAGACTCACAGAAGTGCCCAGGTCTAGAGCCCTGGATGGTAGCAGGATTAGTACTGCAGAGGAAGGTACTCTAGTGTCACCTGAGGCAGCACCCTGCCCCCAGGATGGCTAGGGGTGGGCAGAGAGGGCACTTGTGGGAGGCACCAACATTACAATTCTGACCAGAATAGGTCTGAGCCCCTTCTCAGCCCTGTCCCTCAGGAGATGCCGCCCCTGGAGCTGGGCACGGGGCAGGGTGCAGCAGCAGTCACAGGGGTGTCATCCCCACCGGCAGCACCTCCAGAGGTGAGCTCCCAAGTCACTTCCTGCCTTCTGCCACGCAGTTCCCCAAAAGCCATGGTGGCGGGGGCACAGTGTGGGTGACACCGAGGAGCTGGGACTGTGGTGCTGTCCCTGACACTGCTCAGCTGGACAGAGACATTCACCCGAGTGCCCAGGGCCCGGCCTGTTTACTGCACATCCAGAGTGGCCAGGGAGGACAGGATGGCTTGTCCCCAAATGCCCTAGAGTCAGAGCCAGTCCAGAGCTCCCTCCTTCCCAGGAGACACAGTGGACACAAGCCACACCTAAGAATGTCCGGAACACAAACTTTATTTTCATAGCTCAGAAATCAGTGCAACAGTGTGTGTCTGCCTGTTATCTTCAAATGTACACGGGATGTCACTGGGACCCCACCCCACCCTGGGTAGCAGCCACAGATTACTGTATGGGGCCTGTGGTGGTGACATGTCCCCCCTTCCCACCTCCTTCCTCTGTCCTCAGCGCCCAGGCTGCAGGGAGACTTGTGGCCTCCTCAGCGGTGACATGAGGGACCAGCACCCAGTTGGGGTGATGCGATGTGGGCAGAAAGAGCCTTCCTCTGGCTGCTGTGTCCCCTGCTGGGGAGCAGCACAGAAGCAGTCATCCCTGCCCCCCTCTGGGTGCTGCCAGGCTTTCTGGCCATCCAGGAAGCCAGCAGGGCCACACCTCTGTCCTCTGTCCTCTGTCCTGAGGCAGGCCCAAGGCAGGCCACCTGCCGCCTAGCGGGAAGCCTGCTCCTCTCAGGAGCCTCCTCCAGTCCTTGGTAGCTGCACAGCTGCCACGCCCTCGATCTGCCAGCGACACATGGGGCACTTCGCGGTGTCCTCGAAGATGCGCCAGGCGCAGGCGCTGCAAAAGTGTGGGTGGCCGCAGGGGACAAAGCGGGTGTCGGCCGCATGGTAGAAGCAGATGACGCACTCCTCCCCTGGCGGGGCTGGCAAGGAAGACGAGAAGGTTGGGGACCCTGTGCTCCTTGTTCTGGGCCTGACTCCAGCACCCCAGGACAGAGGAGCGCAGGGTACTCTGGGAGGACGTAGTCACCACGTGAGCAAGGGACAGAACCTGGGAAGAAGCCATAGAGGACATGCAGGGTCCCTGTCCCAGTAAGGGTTGCCTTTCCATGGTTTCAGTTGCCATGGAAACAATGCATGTAAAATTCTAGCGGGACAAATCACAAATTTCAAATAACTTTCTCCAGGGCACTGTCACACTGTCCTATTAGCAGTGATTCCTGATCTCTTTGTATGCCCAATTTCTACAGGAGGAAAGCCCGCAGTACATGGGACAGTCCAGTTCCAGGTATCGGTGGGACTTCTAGGAACATATCCTCTGAGGATAAAAGGGAAGATCATACAAAATATGTCCATATACATAAAACAAAATTACAATTCGGATAAAAGGGCTGTGCGGCCCAAACACTTCTCCATATGCACATGCACTAAGCAATGCTCAGAGGAAATCACCCAAGAATGAGTGATTCTCAAAAAATTCTGTATCCCTTAACTGTATTTGGCAAAGCTTTAAAATGAATGTGGAGATGGGCGTGGTGGTGCACACCTATAATTCCCGCACTTGAGAGGCTGAGACAGGAGGACTGGTGCAAGTTTGAGGCCAGCCTGGGCTACACAGAGTTCAAGAGCAGCCTGACCTACATAGAGAAATCCTGTTTCAAAACACCAAAAATAAATAAATAAATGAATGAATATAGTTTTTTTCTTAAAGCAAAAACAAGATGCTGTTTTTGATACTAGGATTGAACCCCACAGTATTCACACTGAACTGCAATTCTCCCACTGCCTCATTTTAAAAATTTTTGAGATAGGGTCTCCCTAAGTTGCCCAGGTTGAGCTCAGACTTGCAGTCCTACTGCCTCAGCTCCCACAGCGATGGTATTAGAGGTATATGCCACCACACCCTGCTGCGAACATGCGTTCAGAATCTGTATCAGTGTTGTAGGAAGCACAGTTGCTTTTAGGTTTCTAGGGGGCAGAATCAAATCTGGCTCAAAGCCTGGGAGACTCCCTGAGGGGCGAGGAAAGCCCTGACTTTAAGCAACCTGAACCCTACTCCCAGGGCTGGAGCCTGGGGACCCACTCACCTTTGGGGTCCGGCTGTGCTTCCTCGCTGGGGGCCCCCAGGGTGGCCGAGGTGCGTGGGCTGGCTCCGGAGTCTGAGACAGAGGAGGGAGTCAGGGCCTAGGCCAGCAGCCCGGAGGTTCACCCCTTCCTTCCCTGGGGGACAGCGCTGGGGGCGTTCAGACCCTGTCCTGGCCCAGTTGAGGATCCACGGGGCTGCAGTTCTTCCTCCCAACACAGTTTCCTCAAGCCCCTCCTGCCCTCCCCTTTCACCGCACGGGCGGACTCCGATGCACAGAGGATCGCCCACTGGATGGGGTCAGCACAGCCCTCCATCTAGCGCTTGGTGGACTGATGCTCTAGGGCTGAGGCCCCGCAGCTATGGTGAATTATTTTATTTTATAAGCAAATTCACTTGGGATGGGCATGGTCCAGCAACCCAGGAAAACAGCATTTCTTTCCGTGTGCACTCCTGTCTCTCCATACTCCCAGAAACCTGTCATCCTCTGGCGTGGCTAGCCTGTGCACCTCGCCTGGGAACTCCCAGTCCTCATGCTTAAATTTCCTTTGCTGGCCACCTTTGGCTCTGGTGAACTCTTACTTAAACTGCAAAACCCTGAACAAATGCTTCCTCCTTCGTGAAATGTGATGAAGCTTTTAACAGATGTTTGGAGTGCTGGGCCTATTCTCTTGTCATCCCTTAGGGATAAGGCTGCCCTCCCTATAGCTGGGGCTTGTGCATCCTTAGGTCGGTCCTGGGCAGGAATAGCTGACTATGAACACCTGGGCGGCTCTGCCTCTGTCGCCCTCCCAGGCCTCACCCAGAAGCTCGATGGCCTTGGTGGTCCCGTACACATCCATCACGGCCCAGAGCGGGGAGCCCAGCAGCACGTCCTTGCGCAGCAGCAGCGGGCGCCCGGCGTTGACCTTGGCGAAGAGCCAGCCGCGGCGGTTCACCCAGAAGCAGACCACATTGCCGGCGCGCACGCAGCTCTCGGGCAGCACGGCCGCCCACGTGGGGCTCTGCACCTCCAGGTCGGGGCACACGAAGGGCGGCAGGCCAAACGCCGGCACGTGCGCGGGGTCCAGGCGCGTGAAGCCCACGCGGAGGCCGCCGCACCAGCCGGGCTCCTGCCGTAGCACGCGCAGGGCCACGCGCTCGCCGGGCTGCACGGGCCGCTGGCTGAACACGATGCCGTCGCGGAACGAGGCGCCCCTGCGCGCCGTGCGTCCGCGCTCATCCACGTACACCTGCGCGCCCTGGGCCGCCGCGTGGAAGCGCAGCGCCTCGCCCCGGACCTGCGCATCTGCGGGACAGAGTAGGAACGAGGCACGCGTCGGTGTGGGCCGGCGCGGCCACCGGCTCCTTAGGGGGCCCCAGCACCCCTACCCCAGCGCCCTGGGCCCTCCTGACCTCCCGAGGCCACCTCGATCCAAGACCACTACCTCGTCCTGCCCCAGGAGTCCCCAGGGAACTGCGCGCCGCCTCCCCGGCCTGGCTCTGATTCCCACGCAGCACCCGGGGCCTCAGCCCCCGACCTTAGGAGGCGTAGAAAAGGAAGGCGCGGTCGGGCCGCCCAGCCGCGCGGGATGGAAAGACACGGAGGCCGCAGCGGGGCATCCTTGTGCTTATCGCGCCTGCGCGGGGCTGCCCTGGCCGAGGAGCTGGCCGCGCTGGTCCTGTGAGGGCGCTGTTTGCCCCTCTGCCTCTGACCCCACTTCCCACGGGGAACCAGCGGCGCTCGTCACCCCGCCCCCCCGTGACCTCCTGCTCCTTGGACAGAAAGAGACTCGGCAGCTCCCCGGCGGCGCCGGGCTGGGGCAGAGAAGGCTCTGAGGTCAGCGAGCCCGAGCCCGAGCCCGAGGCCCAGAGGGGCTTTAAAGCCACAGAACTGCTCGCAGGCGTCTACTTAGCAGCAGAAAGTTAAGTCCCATCCAGGCAGCCGTCCCGAGGTCCGGAGGAAGCTGCACCCCTTCAGGTGCAAAGGACACCCTTGAGGTGGCAAGGAATCCATCCCTGACCCCCAGGGCCCCACGTAAGCTCCGGAAATGCCCTTACATGGGGCATGAGGGGCAGGTGCCTGGGGACCTCTGGACCTGCCCTTGCAGAGGAGACCACTCACCCTGTCTCCCGGGCCACCTGTCACCCCCGTCCCACAGGCATAGCCCCGACCCTGTTCCTCACTGCTGCCTCTAAGCAAGGGGGTCTCCTGAGACAATGCTGCTGACCTGCTGCCATCCTGAGGGCCGCTGTGGGAGACGGAACTGGCCTTCTGGGGCCAGGGACCTGGAGCCTGTCCTGCTCGGCCCTGTGGGGTGTCCTCCCTGGGCAACTACTTCGGCCCCTCCCCATTACCTGGGCAGTGACTGGGGTGGCACCCACGCTGTGCAGGGTAGGGGGCATTCACCTCCATCTGCTTCCTGGAGGGCAGCCAGGGACCGACCAGCCAGCAGCCTGGGGTGGAGGGAGCTTCCCAAGACTGGCTGGGTGGGTACTTGTGTCCCTTGGCGGCAAAAGGAGGCCCTGGGACCCCAGGAGAAGCTGGCCTTCACCAGGGGTGGAGGGGACACACTGATCCCCTCCTCCCAGCTGTATACCTGGGTTGCCCCTTAGCCTGAGTGTGGCCCATGTAAGGCGTCACCACAGGCAGGGGACAAAGGGCTCCTTGGGGCCTGGTGTCTGCACATGCGCTTGTCCTGTAGGTAGTACTAGTGGTTCACCGCACAAGGCCCGGGGTTAGTGGGGCTGAGCCCCCCACCTGCGAGCCTAGCCTGGGCCTGAAGGACGCATCCACCCACGGGGCCCCTTCTCCTGCTTCGCACAAGGCTCTGCGGCCTGAGTTGGGAGCTGGGCCACAGGGGCATGAAGGGCGTGGGCACCTACCTCTGCCTGGCTCCTCCCACCCTTTGCCCTGCCTACCTGGCGCACCCTCCCCTGCTCCGGGAGGGCCTCACTGCCCAGCCCGGGTCCCTCACTCCCAGGCTTCCCGGCCAGGCGCCCTCCAATGCTTCACAGCCTCCTGGGGAAGCGCCCAGAGCTGCAGGCGCTGCACAGGAGCCAATGTTCTCCCTGCCTGAAGTGGGGGCCCAGATCCTTGTCCTCCCAGACCTTGTGCTGCCTCCTTTATGGCCCTGTCACTGTCCCGCCCATAATCCAAACACAGCTGGCATGGCAGGGCAGCCCTGGTACAGCCCCTGCTGGGGTGTGAGTCTCGGGCACCCACTGGGGCATTGCTTGGGGGGCTCCCAACCTCTGGGCATCAAAGGTCTGGGTCTCATTTGGGTCACGTTGTCCCCAACCTGCAGAAGAGGAAACAGACCTGGGGACAGAATGACTTGCTCAACATCCTGCAGTCCAGTTTGGCCTAGCTGGGACCCCTTGCTTTCCTCTTGGCCCTCTAACTGCCCTGCTGCCCAGCCTGGCTGCTTCTCTCTGCCTGCCAGAACCTGAGAATGAGATGGGTTGGTGGTCTTCCTGTCACTGCAGCAGTCCTGGGCCCAGTCTCTGCTGGACCCCTGGGGGGACAGGAAGCTCACTACCTCACCAGGGGTAAGCCGCGTGGGAAACCCCTCCTGAGTGAGGTCAGCACCACCCCGATACCTTCCAAGTCCTGCACCTTCCAAGTCCTGCACGGTGACCAGACCCTGTCCCCTTTGCCTCCCTGGCTTCAGAGCCTGGCCCCAGGAAACAGGAAGTCTCCTTACCGGCCTCCGAGCTGAGGTGGGCACCCATCAGCCTGGTGTCCTCCGGCACAGCTCCCCTGTCTGGAGGGAAGTGTAGGGGGAAGGCCAGGGCTCAGCTCCCCGAAGCCTCAGCGGGTCTCTTATGGGTGGAGATCGTATCACAGGGTTGATGATTAATTAGACACTGCTGTCACACATTACAATGTCCAGGGAATTTCCTGGTGGCTTCTCCCTGCTTGGAGCAGGTCTGCCGCAGCTGGCTGCCTGAGAAAAGGAAACGGGACTTGGCCATGACCAGGGCATGCGACAGGGAGCCCTGCCTCACTTCTGACCCATTGCAGCCTGGCTCTGTGTTATAACTGCCCAGGGTAGGTTAGTAAGTACCCAGGTCCCATGGTCTCTGATTCCCTGGGCTTGGGGTAGGGCCTGGGCCTTAGGAGTTTTAAAAAGCACCTGTAGTTAGCCAGGTGTGGTGATGCATACCTGTAATCTCAGCACTCTGGGAGGCTGAAGCAGGAGGATTGCCCATTCTGGGCCATTTCTTAGTGAGCTGCTGCCTCAACATTAAAAAAAATCTTTTTTTCTTAATGTGCTAGGCATATAGCTCCATGCTACTTTCTTTTGGGTATGAGGAATCAAACTCACACCCTTGTGCTTGCCAGTCAGGTGCTGTGCCACTGGGCTGTACCCCCAGCTCCATGCTGCTCTCTGGGATTGGCCACATCATCAAAAAGCACCACAGGAGGTCAGGCCTTTGAAACCAGAAAGCCTCTGCCCCTGGGTTTCTCTGAGGGAAACTGAGGCTTGTGGAGGGAAAGGGCTTGCCCTGACCTGGTGTCTCCCACAGGCAATGAGCACGTGTGTCTCTGGGGGTCTTGTTAAAAGCAGAGAGACCAGAGGCCCGGGCCCTGGCGACTGCGGTGCTCCTAATAAGGGGGTCCTGTGAGCCCACCTGGGTGCCAAGGCTCCAGCTGGCCGCCGACCTCCAGGCTGAGGCCCCAAGACCCCAGATCAAGGCCATGATTGGGGGCCAATCTAAACTCGCTCTGTGGTGAACCGCCAGGTGGGAGCGGATGAGGGATCTGGAGAGCCAGGTTCTGCACCGTGTTTCCACCCTCCGTGGGCCTCAGTGTCTCCAGCAGGAAGCCAGGATGAGCTGGTCTGGGGGCCCTTTCCCACCCAACATGCTGGCTTTGCTCCCAGCAAGAGGAAGGTAGCTGGCACCGCCACTCTGTACCGCCCCTTTCAGGCGCCCCCTGCTGGCTACTCCGTTTCTGCCCCAGAACACAGCAAGCCAGGGTGAGCTCTTGGGGCTCCAGGGGCCTGGGCTCTGGGCTGGGGGCCCTGCTGGCCCAGTTGAGGGACCCAGGTTTGCAGCTCCCCTGGCGCCCCCTGGACTCGGCCTGCAGCCTGGTTGCTGGGAGCGTCCTGGAGGGCTAGATCCAGGGAGCACCTGGCCAATCAGCTGCCTCCATAAGGGTTGTGCATGGCGTCTTAATGGGCAATCGCTCACAGCCTCAGCCCATCTGGAAAATTCTTGGGTGAGCTGTGCCCAACTGGCTGACCGAATCCAGTGGGCAGGGTGGGGAGGGCCTGTTGTGCAACTGCAGGACCTCAGAGGGGATGGGCAGTTGGAGGAGCCAGAGGCCACCATCCAGGGGATGGGACGTCAGGCAGGTCCTCACCACATGTGTGAATTTCTGTGACAGACTGACAGGGTTCCAGGCATGCCACTTTAAAATATGGACTCTTGGTTGGGTTTAATCCCAGCACTGTGGGAGGCCAAGGCAGGAGGATCACAGGTTCAAACCCAGCCTGGGCAATTTAGTGTTTTAGCAAGATGCTAACTTACAATTTATAAAAGGGCTGGGGATAAAGCTGTGTGAACACCCTGGGCTCAGTCTGCAGTACAGGAGGCGGGGAGGAGTCTTAAGCATGGCATTTTAGAAATCCGCAGAAGCAGGGAGGCTGATCCCATCCCCCCTTGCCCTTCTCCAGGGAGGCAGATGCAGCCCCTCAGCTGCATCTCCACCCTGAAGTGAGGGCAGGGGAGAACTGCAGCAGACCTTGTTCCCACCCGCACATCCCCTTGACAGCTGCACCTCTGCACCACACACGTCCCATCACAATGTCCCCACGCCACCGAGCGCACCAGAGAAACACCCAGTTCCTTGCTTCTTGGGGTCTTCCTTTCTTTTTCTTTTCCTTTCTGGCTGCACTAGGGCTCTAGGGCTTGAAGCCACAGCCCTCAGAGCGAGCAACACAAGCGCTCTGCCACTGAGCTATATCCCCAGGCCTTTTCACTTTGTGTTCTGAGGCAGGCAGGCATTACTAAACCATCAGCCTCGACTCCGACTCAAGATCTTGCCTCAGCCTCCCAGATGACTGGGACTCCAGGCGTGCACCACCCTGTCCAACCTGGGTCTTCACTCTGAGGGCTCCCAAACCGGGTAAATCTTGCACTAAATAAAGAAGAAAGCACATATATGTTCCCCTCTTGTGAATGTGCCCCTTGTGAGTGGGGCTAGCGACGCAGAGGAAACAGCACGTTTGCTCATTCCAGCCCCGTGCTACCTTGAGAATCCTGCGGCGACGCCACAGACGGGTTCCATTCTTTCTAACGATTCCATATCCCAGATGCAGAAACGGAGGCACAAAGAGGTTAAACAACTTGTGCACGATCAGGCTCTGGCCCGAGCGCTGTGGCCTGTGCCATGCCGCGCCCCTCCCTCTGCCGCGTGGCACCTTGTAGGCACTCAGGAGTTCTTAGCTCATGTCCCTTGGGCTGCGCGTACCCTAGGGAGGCGTTTTACAGGAAGTTACTGTCGGACTGTCCCAGGGCCCGCTGGGCATACTGCACCTTCCCTTCCCGGGCCGTGCCACCAGCATGGCGAAGCTGGTGCCTCCTTGCAACGTTTTGCTTAAGACGAGAGAGGGGACCCGGGCGACCCGGGCAGCTGGGCGACGGGAGCAGCTGTCGGACGCCCCCTGCTGGATGCAGTCAGTACTTCAGGAAGCGCTGCAGTCCCAAAGCTGCCCGGTGGTGTGGTTCCCGGCTAAACTGCTGAAGCCCCTGCCCCGGGCTTGTCTGTCACCTCCTGGGACTCCTCAGTGGCAGCCAGCTCTCAATTTGCTCAGGTCCTACCATGACCAAGTGCTTTGTGGCAGTCACCTGACAAGAAGCCCGAGTACTCTGGGATGGCTGCCCACGGTTTACATCAGCCTGTGACGCCTGACGGCCCAGCCGTGGGACCCCTGCGGTCAGGGCCCTGGGACCCCGAGCGGAACGCACTGCTGGCACCCATCTGTGTCCCTGCCCCAGCTGAGATCGCGGAGGACTTGGTGGGGGTAGGAGGTGGAGGGTGCCGTGGGAATGGGGCTGCTGCGCCTGGAAATGCGCCCCTGAAAACCAGGATCACGGGCACAGTTAGTGGCCAGAGAGAACTTGGCAAGGCCAAACAGGTCAGTGTGGTGGCTTCTTTAAAAGTTCACCTGATGGCCAGGCAGGTGTGACACACGCCTGTAATCCCAGCACTTGGGAAGGTTGAGGCAGGAGGATCACTCCGTGTATGAGGCCAGCCTGGGCTACACAGTGAGTTTAAGGCCAGCCTGAACTAATAGTTGAGATCCTGTCTCAGAACAACAACAACGTTTGTGGGGAGATGCACAAACATCAAACGTAAATAGCAGGCCCTTCCACATAAGGGACTTGAGCTTGCACCAGTTGCGGTATCTGCATGGGTACGGATCCCCATGGGTAGCCAAAGCACAACTGCAACGCTGCCCGAGACAACATGTCTGTCTGTGATGGGTCAGAGATACCGAGCGCAGCCCCAGGCATACGTTCTTATGGTGCCTAGCCACAGCACTGTGTGCCTTTACACACAATGGAGCAGTACTCTGCCATAAAAAAGGATGAATCCGAGTCATTTGCAAGATGGGTGCAACTTGAGACCATAATGTGGAGTGAACTATGTCAGGCACACAAGCTTAGATATTACACAGCTTCTCTCACATGAGAAACCTGAAGTAAAACTAGTGAAATAAAAGGTAGGTAATGGAGAGATAGAGCTTTCGCAAAGGGGAGGCAGGCGAAGAGACGGGGGGAGGGGGGGGGAAGGGATGAGACAGGAAAATGTGTCGCGGGCGGGGACCAATTCCCGCGATGAATGCAGTCATCGTGCGCAGCGAACAGGGACTAATAAGTAAAGCGTCGGCACGGCGCTCCCGGTCGTAGTGCCTGGGAAGCGCCCAGGGGAGCCTGTGGGTGCTGGGGACGTCCTCCACCTCGGTCCTCCACCTGGGTCGGGCGTGTGGCGCGGTGCGCGCTCTGCACTGGCTAAATTCCCACGCTGATGACTGCAGAGCTCCGGGAGGGCCTTCCAGCACCGCCCCCTGGTGGACAGGAGCGGGACTGACCCGCGAGGGCGGCCTCCCCGGGGAGCTCTTGCTGTGGTTCACCGAGTCCACCCGCTCCATGAGCAGGTGACAACAGGACGGCAGAGGTGGGAGGTGACACAGGTACCAGGCAGGCCACAGGGCGAGGGTCTGGGATGAACATGGTGAACGCTGAGTACTTGTGCTGGAGGTGGCTGAGGCTTGGAGCACCCGACGAGCACAGGGGAACAGACAGCAGGAGAGCTGGGACATGTGTGGTGTACTCGGGCAATGTGAATACCTTCCTTAAATTTTGTTTTTTTTGAGACGGGGTCTTGCTGTGTCAAGTGCAGGTTGGCACTGAACTCACTATGTGATGCAGGCTGGCCTCAAACTCACAGCAATCCTCCCGCTGCAGCCTCCTAAGTGCATTTGCAACTGGCAAGTGCTGTGGGTTGGATGTGGTTTATGCCCTAAGGCTTCATGCTCTGGAAGCCTGGACCCAAATGTGGTGGTGTTGAGGTGTTGGGACCTTTAAAGGGTGGGGCCTAGTGCGTGGCAGTTAGACCACTGGGGGTGTGACCTTGGAAGAGATTAATGTTTTTCTCATGGAACCCAGGTCCATTTCTGAGAGAGCTGTTTATCATGAGACTGAGCCAGTCGCTGAATCTTACTAGCTTCCTGCCTAACCATATGAGCTAAACAAGCCTCTTTTCTTCATTAAGTACCCAGGCTGCAATTTTTTGATGTAACTACAGAAAAAGGACTAACACTGAATGCTAGTACTGAAGTATCATTGGTACTGAAGTATATTAGTACTGAATATTAATACTGAGTTTTTACTGAAGGTGGGGAACCCTGCAAGGTGTGAGCATGGGGGAAGGGTTACAGTGCAGCTCAGCACAGAAGACAAAGTTAAATTGTACCTCAGCCAGCTAATCCTTTCAAGGGGTCTAGGACGTTTCTCACTGCTCTCGATGAGCCGCAACCTCCCCCACCCACCCGCGGGCCCGTACCCTTCCTCTCCCTCAAATCCAGCTCCAATCTCATCTCCACACCCCTGCGTGTCTTTGGCAGGTGAGTGGACTATGAGGCGCTGGGGTCCTCAGTGGACTCACTGCGGGGCTCAGGGCTGAATGCACTGTCAGCAGGCCGGTTAGATGAGGTGGGTCCGCGGGGGCCTGTGCTTGGGCGTAGGTCTCTCACTGTGAATCCTGCGCTACTCTCTGCTTCCTGGCTGCTATGAGCTGGGCCGCTCTCCCCTGCTACACCCTTCCACCATGATGGTTCCGCCTCCGAGCTCTCTCCCGAGACCTGAACGCTCTGACACCACAGCTCCAATCAACTTCTCCCCCTTTAAGAGGAAGGGAAGAGTGTACTTGCCAATCTAGGGGAGTGGCCAACAATCTTGTCTTAGCTCAGGGCTCTGGGTGGCAGAAAAGTTTCCCGGGGGAAAAAGAAACACGAAACCAGAACTGTTCGTGGAGATGACACCCAAATGCATGATGCCCACGTGGTAAAGGGTCCCAACCTGGAAAGTTGAATTCTTAGAGCTTTGCAAAACAAAGGAAGAATGTCTCTGAGGCCATTTTTAAAACCCAGGACACACAGGACTTCCAAGGGACAACACAATCCACATGAGATGACCTCACCCCCCAACAACCACAGATCACGTGGAAAAACCACCCACCATCAGAGAAGCCCAGCAGGAGCCATGAAGAGGAAGAGCAACCTGCCCCAGAACATGGGAGCTGTCTATCCTGTGCACATCTGTAATTCTAGCTGCTCAAGAGGCTGAGACAGGAAGACTGTGAGTTCAAGGATTTGAGACCAACCTGGGCGACATACTGGGAACTTGTTCAAAAAAGGAACTTGGGATAACAGGATAAGCTGAAAGAGATATAAAACCAGCATATTAAAATATAATCAGGGTTAAAAATATAAAGGAAACAATAAAATGGTAATGAAAGAACAGCATGCTATGAAAAGCAACAGCTTTTAGAAAGAATCAAGAGAATGAAAAATATAAACATTGAATTTTTAAACAATTCAAACTGAGAATATGACTGGGCAGCCGGCTTGCAAACTTCTTCAGGACACAGCCCTCAGTCAAAGACTTAGAACATTTGAAAGGAAGGATAAGAAACATGGATCATAAAATGAAAGAGCTGAGTTCCAAATGAAGAGGAGCTCCAAGAGCAGAACTCAAGATGAATGGGAGAAGGAGAATATTTGCAGTATTTGAAAGGACAATGGATGGAACTTTTCTAGAATAGAAACAGACGTGAACTTTCAGGTCAAAAAGTCACACTGAGTCCTGGGAAATACGAACCTAAACATATGCACCCATGGGCACTGCAGAACACTAAAAAGGAATCTTAGAAGTAACCAGAAAAAATACGGCTCATTTAAAAGGAAGTTTGTGCTTGATGTGAAGGTGCATGTTTGTAATCCCAGTACTCTGGCAGGTCGAGGCAGGAGGATCATGACTTTGAGGCCACCATGGGCAACTGAATGACTTAGCAAGGCTAGGTCTCTAAGTGACAGAAATGAAAAGGGCTGGGGTTGTAGCTCAGGAAGGAGAGACCCTGGGTTCAATCCCCAGTACTGCAAAGGTAGAGATAGATAGATAATAGATAGATAGAATAAGTATTTTAACAGGAGTTTATTAATTTTTTGTGACTTTAACAAATACTGAAGGCAATCAACTTATAAAGAAAAAAGTCTATTTGACTCATAGTTTTGGAGCTTTCATTCCACAATCATGGGGCAGCACATGACAGAGCAAAGCCACTCACCACCTGACTGGGAAGAGAAAGAGACGAGGAAGGGACGGGAGCCCCACTATCCCCTCCAGCGGCGTCCCCAGTCACCTAAAGCTCTTCCTTTACACACTTCCTCCTCAGCGCCATCTTGGGGAGCAAGGCTGTGCTGCACGCTGCTTAAGCTCCAAACTAGAGTAGGAGCAATAACTAGATTTATTGGAGGCAACTTTCCACCTTAATAGAGACCATAAAACAATAAGCATAAATCCCTCCAGTGTTCTGAAGGCAAGTAGCCATCACATTCCAATTTCAGATCTGTGAAAATTATTATTCAGGAGTAAGGCCAGGGGGAGGATATTTGCAGACAGGAAGACATTTGAAGGATCACTGAGGATCATCCAAGACCCTCAGTGAAAGAATTACTATAGCATGTATGATAAGAAGGAAACTGAACCCACAGGAAACGTGTGCAACAGTGAGTGTCCCCAGTTATCTTTTGGGGTGTGACAAATCACCCCAAATTCGCTTTCTAGTCTCTGAGACACAGTACCCACCACCCACAGCTTTGTTGGCTCACAGTGTGTAGAAGTTTCACTCCGTAGTCAGCTGGCTCCAAGGCAGGGCGGCGGGCACAGGGACATGGCGGAGGCAAGCTGCTCACAGCATGGCGGAGCTTGCGACCGACAGACCAAAGCTGAGAGACAAGCAAAAGCAAGGAGCTGTGCAGGGACAGGATCCCTTCCTGGAGACGCCCCCCAGCAGCCAGTCAGCTCCAAGCCCCACCTACGATACTAGTGCTCTTGGGGAACACCTAGATATAAACCCTATCAAATACCACCCACTGTATTTTCTGCACAGATTCAGGAACTCTCTTGGGGTGCATCAAGAATGGAGTGACCGCATTCCACAACCTCTGGGCCCTCAGCTGGATTACCTGGAGCTCAGAGGCCCTGCTCCAAGGATGCCGCTGACACGGCCCCTACAAGTGCCTCCCCAGTGGAGTGGCCAAAGAGCAAGTGGTCCAGGGAACAGGGGGTGGGGGGGAGAAGGTGTAGAGCTTTTTCTGTCCCCGCTGCAGAAGTCACACCCTGCCACTTGCACCATTCTGTAAACAAGTCGGCAAGGGCAGCCCAGATTCAAGAGAAGACTTAGACCCTGGCCTTGTGGTGGCTTGGCAAGGTCGTGCTGCACGTGGGGAACGTGACTGTCTCTGCCTTGGGAAGATCCCACCTGCCACAGTGAACCAGGTGTAGTCCTGGATTTGTCATCAATAACAGTACTAAGTAGTTCATAATGTTGAAGATAAGATGGAAACAAAATATTAGGTGGGAAATGAGAGGTAGGAAATTGGAGCTGATGCTTAAAAGACCCTTGGCATTGTTTGGGTGAGGCTCATTGTATCCCCTAAATCAGATGGAAATAGAAAGTGGCCACTAGAGGAATCAACAGCTCTTAGAACAGAGCAGCAGGCTGATTTCTCACACACGAATCTCATGTGTGCGCACATCAACCCCAAGAGGTAATACAAGGTGTGAACGGACGATACAGTGAATATTTAAAGAAGAACAAAGTTTGTTGTTGTTTGAGACAGGGTCTTCTTATGTAGTTCAGGCTGGTCTTGAGCTCATTGTGTAGACCCAGCTGGCCTTGAACTCGCAGTGATCCTCTTGCCTCAAACTTCCTGAGTACTGGGATTACAGGCATGTGCCACCATGCTTGGCATTAAATAAAAAGATTTATTACACTAAAAGACACATTGCCATTAATCTCCTTCAAAATAGTCCCTCTTACTTAAAACACACTTATCCCAGCATTTCTGCCACCTTCTGAAGCAGTTCTGGAAGTTCTGTTTCCTGGGTGGTTTTGCACAGCTGCCTGGATATCCTGAATTCATTCAAAACATTTATGACAGTTTGTGTCGGATAAAATCCTGATGATACACCTTCATCTGCTTTATTTACTCAGCCTAACACCGTTTGAGTTCTGGCTGTTCCTCAAAGTCAAAATGAGCAGCAAAGGTAAATATTTTGAATGAGTTAAGACACAGAGGCAGCCACACCAGAGCATCTAAAGACACTTACAAAAGAGGACTTCCAGAGCTGCTTCAGAAAGAGGCAAAAAGGTTGGAATAAGTATGTTCGAAGGCAGAGGAATATTTTGAGGGAGATTCATGGCAATGTGTCTTTTACTGTGATAATTTTTTTTTAATTTAAACATTCACCAAACCCTGTATTTAAAAGTGATTGGGGGCTGCCTGTGCCCTGGTCATTAATAGAGCAGGAGGAGGAACTGCTGAAAGCCTTTCCCTGTGTTTGGAAGGTCTATTCCTGTCCTAGAGGACGTCTAATGTGGTGTGCATAAACTAGGAGCTGTGTACTAGGAACCTCTATGTGATGTCAGCTTGGGCCAGAGAACATGGTGCTGGAGCCTCAGTGCTTGGCTGCTTTTCACCCGCCGGGTCTTACCATTGTATCCAGAGACTGCCAAGCCAGGCCAAGCCTGGGAGTCAGTGCCCTGGGGAGAGCTTATTACCTGGGTGTGCTGGTATTTTTCTCAGTGATGATCCTGTTGTTCGGGGACTCCGGGGGGCAGATGATGGAGAGTGAGGCCACCCCCTGAAGTGTAACAGGAGCTGTGGCTGTCCCTGCAGCCTGCCCAGAGCACCGTGGAACAGCTCTTCACTCTGCACAATTGGGACCCAGCCTTGGCGACTCCAGCCTGTTCCTCCCAACTGGGCCTGCCTCTTAACAATGCATTTAGCTGCAGAGTTCTTCAGAGGGTGACTCCATTGAGGAGTACAGCGCCCTGGCGACAGTCACCTTCCTAATGCATGAGAGTGTGGGGCATGTTTTAGGGCTAAACTATAACAGCATGTATGCTTTTCCTCAGTAAAAGGCATTTAGAAATAAATAAATAAACATTCACCACACTGTTCTATCCCACCTCATAAAAGTCAGCCCCGTGCCTGTGTTTCTGAGTGTGTAGTTCAACCCACTGTGGGTCCGGAATATTCTAAAAAAAATGAAACCACATCTGTATTGAACAGATGTACTGAATGTCTATACATGTACCGACGTTTTCTTGGTCACTGGTACCTGAACAATGCGGGATGCCAACTCTTTCCATGGCACTGACTTTGTTGTAAGCCTTGTGGACATGGTGTAAAGGGTACGGTGACAGGTCCATGGGGGCAATCACTACATCATTTTATAGAAGGGATCTGAGTGTCCCTGGGTTCTGGACTCTTGCATCCAGTCCCTCATGACACAGAGAGATGACTGTTCCCATTTTACAGATGAGCACAATGAAGGCCAGAGAGCTCACAGCTGCCTGAGGTCACATAACGGGGCAGAGCTGGGAGTTGATCTGACTCTGACTCTGGTGCCCTTTTGCTGAAGAGGCATCTGAACCTGATTGTGGCCTGCCGGGCACCAGCCTTGTTCTGAGGGATAGTGTGGCTGCAGGGGGCTCAGCAGCAGCCTGGCAGCCTGCCCACCACCCTTCCCAGCACCCCTCCAGGCCAGTAGGAGCAGCATCCCTCAGGGTCCCTTGGGCTCTCCACTTTAGGGCAGTCCCTCAACTCAAAATCCGGGTTGAAAAGTTCCTTGTCCCAGGGTAGTGGTGCCACTTGGGACCCTTGGCAGGAGGACCCCTCGAGTCCAGAAATTCAAGACCATCTGGGCAGCACAGTGAGGTCTGATGGTTTCTGAGCACCCACAGGAGGCCCTGCTCCTCCCTAGGCAAAGACCCTCCCTTCCATGGGAAGAGAAGGGCCTGGGCTGTGTCCTGAGAGTGTGCAATCCAGGACAGCTGACCCTCCCCCAGAGGAGACCCGATGAACTCAAATGAAGAGCAGAGTGTGCTGGTCCTTGTTCATAGCAAGCAAAGTGCAGTGGCTTTTGGGAGAAAACAGCCGGTTATACACGGCCAAGGCGGTCTTCTTGGATGGACTTCACTGGGACGGGAGCCACAGATGACACACATTCCTGCAGCTGCCCTGTGCCTGTGTACAGAACGGGCAATGCATCCACACCCTGAGCCTAAATCCCAGCTCCGCAGACCAGCCGGTGACAGGGATGACAGCGTAACCATGGCTCCATGGCTGAGCACGCACTGCGTGTGCTGAGCCCTGCTCCTGCTTCTAGATCCTTTCTCAGCCTCGAGAGTTATCACTGTGCACATTTAAGAGATAAGGAAACTGAGGTTACTGAGGTTAGGTAACTTAACCGAGGTCACATATTTAGAAAGTCGTGGAACTTTTCAAAATATGAAGTTGGGGAAATGCACATCATTTGTAGAAAAGTTTTCAACAAGGTCTAGGAAGACAAGTTTCCAGTTAACCCTCACATACCCAGAAAAGTGAATTCCCCGGAAGGCCCTGAGCACCACGCACTTGATGTACTGATTAACAGAACTCTCGGTAAACAGCCCAGACCACAGGAAGAAAAAAATGTGCAGAAATTAGCAACAGCATTCTCTGAATTCATGCCATGTGAAAGGTAGCAAAATACACTTCCCTCTAAGCATCCGGCCAGAGCTGAGGTATGTGGGCCATAAGCATCCATGGGGTTCCCTCTGCACCCCCTTCCTCTCCTGGGTCAGCTCCCTCTGCCACCTGCAGAGCTGAGGAAAGCAGGATGTGCAGGCATGAGATAGTATACAGCCACTAAGCTGCAGTGTGGCCCTCAGCCAGCCTCTTGTCTGCTCTGGACCTTAGGTTTCCCATCTGTAAAATCAGGTGACAGCGCATGCAAAGGCTTGAGGGCCATCTCAAGGAGCTTCCCGATGATCCCACGACCAAGGCCCCCTTATGGGGCTCCTGGGCCTCCCCAAAGGCCAGCAGAGTCCCAGGCCAGGGCCCCAGGTGGGAGCAGTAATGGGAAGCAGGAGGTAGTCTTTAAATTCAGGAGTCCAGTAGGACCCAGGATCCTTCCCATCCCCCTCCTCCTTCCTGGGCTGGGGGATCCCCAGGCGCGCACAGCTGGGGATTCGCAGCCCCCTCCCCCCACTTGATCCCTTCAGGTCTAAACTGAGACCTACTGTCAAGGGAAGAGGAGTGACATTCTCCGGCATGCAGCGAGCCTGGTGCATGTGCCAGTGTGTGCTCAGTACCCTCCACACCCCTGGCACGGTGCTCTGAGAGGCAGCTGAGTGATTGTGGGGTACTAATGCATGTGGCCAGGCCCAGGGCAGCCCTTGGCATTCTTCAGTGACAGACTCATGCATGGGCACCAGGCTAGAGAGGTTCCCAGCTGTCTGCCAGAGCCAAGAATCCTTCACTCTTATGGCTCCCCCAAACCACTCATCATGATATAGAATAAACTTTAATATCAGTGGTAGGAGCCGATCCCCCACAGGACCTTGGTGCCTCCCAGCTTCCCTATACTATAGCAATGAAAGGGGAGGCCACACACCAGGTCTTCCTCAGTGTCCCCCAGCCCTGCCTGCCCTGGCCCACAGCATTGCCCCAGAGTTGGACTGGGGACCCAAGGCTGAAGCCACCAGCAGACGTGTTCCTGCTCGTGCGCTCAGTTGACCCTGCAGGCTCTGACCTCGGCCATCCTCAGTGCTTGTCCTTGTGGGAAGTGTGTGCCAGCCAGGCCCTGCGAGCCACACTGCATCCAGCTGTCTCACCGCCTCTAGGACGCTTCCGTGCGAGAGCAGCTGTGTGCCTGGCCTGCCTGGGAGCTCAGGACAGACCTGCTTACGAGGCGGATTTTGTGCTGAGACAGCAGCAGGGCCCAGGCAGGTGTTCCAGGCGGCTGGGGAGATGAGGCAGCAGCATCGCCTTCTACACCTGTCCTGAGGTTAGGACGCTATGGCATCCAGCAGGGTCCCCAGGCCGAGAAGCTTCTGAGTCTGCAAAACCTGGGCCACCGCTCAAGACTGAGGGCAACTTACAGCTGAGTCGGGGTCTGGAGGGACCAAAATCCACACAGGTGACCTTCAGGCTGGATCAGCTGGTGAGGGAAGCCCCAGGTCTCACTTAACTCACTCTGCCCCAAAGTGCAGCCTGAAAATGATTAGATCAAAATAATACGGTGTGATCAAAAAATACAGTGAATGCTTACTTTTTTCTCTTTCTCTCCTAAATGTGTTACAATGAAAGACACATTGCCAGGAGTCTCCTCAAACTCCTCCCTCTTGCTTCCAACACACTGATCCCATTGTCCTTGCCGCTTTCTGAAGCAGTTCTGGAAGTCCTCTTTCCTGAGTGTCTTTAGTTGTGCTATTCATAGCTCACAACTCGAGCTGTGATATCCTGAATTGATTCAAAGCATTTACCTTTCGTGCTCATTGTGACCTTAGGGAAGAGCCAGAGGTCAAACGGTGCGGGATGCAGTCAATAAGGTGGATGAAGATGCAGCAATGTCCTTAGGAGCCTGCCTTTCCAATGGACGACCCCCAGCCACAGCTTTCACTGTATTTTTGGTCACACCTCATAAAGACACCCACAAAAGATTTCCAGAACTGCTTCAGAGTGTGTTCCAAGTGAGGGGAGTATTCTGAGGGGATTTGTGGCAATATGTCTTTTACTGTAATAAATTTTTAAATTTAATCATTCACACTGTTTTGATCACCTCTTGCATATAGAAATCAGTGTTTCTCTCCTGTGAATGTCAGGTCAGTAAAACCCTGTTCCCTGTCCTCAGGGAGACCCTGAGGAAGGTGGGTGGAGGGTGGGTGCAGCAAGCCAAGGGCCTGGCAGCAAGATGGGGTGAGGGGGTGAGGCAGGCAGGGCGGAGGTGATGCCTGGACCCAAGTGCTTCTCTTTGAGTTGGCTTCAGGCTGGTCTCATAATGGGGCACCAGTAGGTTCAGGGTGAGTAGACACCACAGGACTTCCAGGAAAGTGTTGCCCTTTTATGTTACTGGGTTGTGCAGGATTTTGTAAGCTGGTGGGCAAGGAGTAGCTGAGGGGACAGAGCCAGGGAAGGCCTGTAGAGTGGCCTGAGATGGGCAAGGGTAGGTTTGGGCCTGAGGGATAGGTGGAGGCCTCTTGCCCTCTGCCTGAGACCCTGGTACTGCCTCTGGGTGGCCCTTCCTGCCCTGCGCCTTCCCCGGGTGGAAAGAGGAACTGTGTGTGACACGGGGCTTTCAGCAAGCCCCCAGGGGCCAGAGACTCTGCAGTCCTGGAGCTCCCTGCCTGGCAGACACCCGAGCCTCAGAGAAATATTGGCGGCCTTGGCTAACCGAATTATTCTTTCAGTTTGAGCCAGCACCTCCTTTTGACTCAGATCCGGATGAGCAAGGAGAGCGCTTTCCGAAACCCCTTCACCCGCCAGGCCCCCTCCCTCCCTGTCCCCAGGGCCACCACCAGCCCATCCAGCCTCCCAGCTGCTCCCCCTGCCTGCTAGGTTGGCCATGGTGGCACCCTGGAGCCAGGGGTCGTTGGGGACCGGGTGCGGCTTGGTCAACCAAGCACGTGCTCATGACACCAAAATAGAAAAAGAAAAATGCTTGGAAAGAATTTGCTATTTCCTAAGGAGCCTGGACTGGCACTGGTGGGAGAAGTCAAAGGCTTGAGAGACCCCAGCACATGGCCTGAGGTGTCCCTGCTGCCCTAGCGAGGGGCATCAGGGACGTTTTTCAGGACTGGGTGGTCCCCATCTCTGGGCCTTAGGCCTGCGAACCTAACTGGGACCCAAATATTTCAAACCCCTGGGGACATGGGGCTGCCCAGCTGTTATTTTGCAGAATTTTTCTCTTAGCTGCTGCAGCCCTGCTGCTGCTCCCGCAACTGACTCACATGGAGGAGGGGATTTCTGAGCTGTTTCAAAACTTACCCAGAATATCAAGGGTTTCATGTAGCCCTTGTTTATTTTTTAAAAAGCCCCCAAATATGACACATGCAGGCTGAAGGAGGGAGGGTGGGGTGGGCTGGGTCCTTCCAGGACCTGATGGCCTATGTGCTGTGTGTGACCCACATCTAGCTTTCCTGGGTCTCCACCAGGGCCCACTCCAGGCCTCTGCTTTGCCCTGGGCTGCAATGAGAGCTCTGCGTTTATGGGGAGCTTCCTGTACAATTCTAAGGTTCTGTGAGAAACAGCTCATGTGACTGGGGTGCAGCTCAGGGCAGAACGCTTGCTTAACATGCATGAGATCAGGGGTTCAATCCCCGCTGCAGAAAGAAAGGAAAAGAGAAGGAGGAGAAATAGTTGATTAGGGTGTCACCACACTAGGAGGTGCCACCCCGATGTCATCAGCAAGGATGCTGAGCATGAAAAGTTAATGGGTTTGGGGCACTTGTTCTCTGGAGAGAGGAAGAGGGCCATCCCCACCCTCCTCTTCCCAGGCGGATCCTGCTTAGCCAGGCAGGCTCAGACTCGCCAGAGGGACCCTACTGGGTGTCCCCAACCTCCCTCTGTAGTGACAAGTGGGTCAGAACTGGGATGGGGGGACACTGAGCTCCCCAGACCTGAGATCAAGCTGCCCTAAGTGGATTTGGAGCCCACATTCTGCTCCCCCTTCTACTGAGGGTCCAGCAGCAGGGGGACACCAGCCAAGGAGCTCTGAGCCTAGCTCCCAGCCTAGAACCAGAGGGATGGAGTGGGGAACCTGGCCTGCAGAGGCACCCAGCCCTGGTCTCCAGAGCGACACGGACTGTCCTGCCCTTAACAACCAGGAGGTGCTTCGGAACCCACTGAGAGACCTCAGACAAGGCCCACCTGGAACCTTAGCTTCTTTCTTCTCCTGGAAGAATAGCAGACCAATACAGCAGCCTTGCCAGGCATATAGTTCCTAACTCAGGAGAGGGGCTCGGTAGCTTCTGGCCAGACACATCATGGCATGGGACTGAACACAGGAACACAGTGTGGCAAATGTCACAGAGAGCTGTGTGCTGGGAACATGAAGACACCAAGATACCTGCTTTGGGTGGAGCCTTGAAGGTTGAGCAGCAGTTCCTGGGACAGACGTAGAACTAGCCAGCCAGGGAGGCGCTACACAGAGGAACTGCATGTGTGTGAGCCATCTTTTGATTACTGAGTCAAAATCCCAGAGAATAATTTACAAGGAGAAAAGTTTGTTCTGGCTCATGGTGTCAGAGCCTTCCATCCATGGTAAGCTGATGACATTGCTTTTGGGCCAGTGATGAGACAGGCTCCTCACGCAGGACACAGTGGAGGAGAGCTGCTTACTCGTGGCGGCCAGGAAGCAGAGAGGAAAGGAAAAAGCCAGAGAGGAAGGGGCCAGGGACCAGCGATAGTCCCAAGGTCACACCCTAAGACTCATTCTCTCCAACTAGGCCATGTAAGTCTCCCCCGATCTCCCAACAACGTGATCATCTTACAGCTGAAGGTAGAACCCCTGTGATGCACTTTTCTCTCGTGGTCTCTGAATTCAATCAAGAGGACAATCAAGATTAACCATCTCTCTGTGCGGCGCTTGGTACAGGAGCAGAGCATGGGTATTGGGGGACCGCCTCCTTGTGTGGCGACACTGCTAGATTTGTCGGGGAGGGTGGCTGGCACTGCCAGGGCAGGTCTGGATGAGCCTGGCGAGGCCAAGACAGGAAGAGAAGTGCTTCTGATCAATCAAAGTACTTCCCCCGGCCCATGGGTGAAGATCCCATGGCCTCAGTGGGCAGCTGGGAAGAGGAAGGGGCTAGACAACTCCAGGTGTTTGAGTGGGCCAGGGTAGGGATGTGGGGCAGAAGCCCCAGGGCCTTGCATGCTCAGCAGGGAGCTGCGATGAGCATGTCTGTGCTTATCGAGCCTCACTGTAAGCTGTGGGTGTCCCTGCACTCGAGATGCATGTGCACATGTGCAACTGTGTGACTCCAGCTTGGCATCAATGCCCCTGGGGTGCAGCAGCTGAAAGATGCATGTCGGCTGTGGAGAGAGGAGGACCACAGTGTAGACTGGACCACCCCTCCTGGTTCACTGTGAACACTCCCAGTCCAGTGCTGTTTCAGACTAACACCATCACACTGTCAGAAAGGCCAGGCTGGGGGGACCGGTAACTGTCTCCAGGTGGGTCACCGCTAAGTTACAAAAAGCAGAGGCCCAAGGATGGAATGCGGGGGCCATGAGGGAGTAGGAAACCTCCATGGGATCCCATGTTTTTAGAGCTAAGTAACCGCAGACCACTACAAGTCTGGCCACATTGTCTCCACACTACAAGTCCCCCTGAGTACCTTGAGGAGCACATGTCGGATCAGCTCCCCAAAGCCTGGACACCCAGGGTTCAAGGGGTGAATGGGGGCTACTCTGCCTGGGGGTAGTCACTCAACTCCACAATTCTTCCCTGGCTCCGGGCACCCCAGCCAAACTCTGGGCACTCACCGCCCCTGCCCAGGGATCTGGGGATACAGAGACTTGGGGACATTGAAGCCACTTCCTGAACCTGGGAAACTTGATCAGGTGGGGCATCCCAGGGACCAGGTGCAGGTCACCACAGCAGGGCCACACAGTAAGGCCTCTCCTTAGGTGGGCAGAGGACAAGGCTGAACAAAGGGACATGCACGCGGCCGGGATAAGTTTCCCCAAGTGTGGGGAGGAGACCCATGTGCGTTAGAGGTCACTGCATCTGTGGGGGTTATTTCTTTCTTGATCTCTTCCACCAGTTCCGAAGCTCACTGCTGTGGTTTGGGTAGAGTTTAAGCCCCCCGGGGTTTGTGTGCTGACATTAATCCCATTCTGTGACTGTCCTTGGTAGGGCCTTTGAGGCTGATTAGGGTTAGATGAAGTGGGGCTCCCATGATTGAATCTTGGTGACTTTATAAGAGAGAGACTGGAAGAGACAGGGGCACAGATGTGCTCCCTGTCCTGTGCCCTATGCCACCTGAGACCCTAGCGAGAGGCCATCACCAGATGTGACCTCTCTCAACCTTGCCCTTCCAGCACTGTGAGCTGAACAAACCTCTCTTCTCTGTAACGCACCTAGTCTGTGGCAACATGTCATGGGCAGCAGAGAATGGATGAATACACTCAGAATCTGCCCTGTCAGAGGCCGTGTGCATGTCCTCTGTCCCCACAGCACTGTGCCCACTTGTTGAAGGCCTGTTTCTTGCTTGCACAGTAATCTTGCAAGCTAGATACTGCTCAGCCCCCTGCACACGTGGGAAAATGGCGTTAGCAACAGTGACTAACTCATCACAGGTTGTACCCCCTGAAAGCGGGCACACCAGGGCTGCACCTGAGCATTTTCTGTCCTGATTCCTGGTGGAGAGGGCAGCCTCTTGAGTAAAGCAGGGAGTTCTAAAAGAGCTTGGCTCAGGGCAAGGAGCTGGGGACTGGGCTGGGCTCCGCTCGGGACTCTGGGAAGCCAAGGAGTCTCTGGGCCTCCCCTGCCAAGGGTCCCGGCTAAGGTGGCAGAGGGGGAGCCAGTACCACAGCCTGGCTCTGCGACGCAATTCGGAGGGCAGGGATTAGAGGCCCACCAGCCCGTGTAATCAGCACCTCCCCCCCAGCTCATTACAGTCCTGTGCTCAGGAGGTTAAAGCCAGTGCCTGCCACCACCCTCACCCCACAAGCCTTGGGGCTGCCCTAGCCCTGTGTCCCCCTAATACAGGGCAACTAAACAGAAAGGGGGAAAATGGACATGAAGCCCCGCCCTCCTCCATAACTTTCCTGGAAGTCTAGAGGGAAATCAAATTTCCTGTCCCCTCCCCATCGGTGTCACCAGGCTGTGGGTAGTCATGACAACGTCCAGTTATTAATGGCAGCTCCCTCTGGTCTAATCCCTTCTTTACCTTTCAGGGCTGTCCCTAGGAGGGACGTGACTCCACAGAAAGGAAGCCGCCCCAAACTCCCTTGCAGCAGGGTAAGTTGAGGCCTGGTGCCCACCCCCCACCCATCACTGTTCAACAATCCTGGGCCAGAGCTCAGTCGCAGCTGACAGTGCCTTGGCTGCGGGCCACGGCTCTGGGCATCCAGCGCAGCCACTCGAGGGCCCCCTGGAGCCACCTCCCCCAACTCTGATGTAAGCTGATATTTTAATTCTCTTAGAAGGAATGGTGTTTAGAGAAATGAGTTAACCGGATTACTCATCGTCTATAATGACTTGGCCCAACTCCGAGGCTATTCCTAGACGTGACGCTTGAGGCTTTGATACTTTCTCTCTTTACTTTTGTTCCTGCACCTCCCCCCCCCTTTTTTTTTTAATGCCAAGAAATTACACGCTGGCTTCGTGAGGCCCTGCCCCGCTCTGCATCCTGGGAGTTGTAGTTCTCTTCTGGCCATAGTGGCACCCCCTCCTCCCCACCCCCGCATTTAGACCCCACCCCCATCTCTGCCTGGCAGGCAGAAGCCATTCCCCTACTACACGCATAATTTTACTCATCTATCAAATGGTAAGGGCAGTCACAGGATGTAGGGCTGAGGGCCAGCTGAGACCTATGTAAGTGGGACACAGACCCTACTTGATTACAAACACTGTGCTTGTGCAGTTTGCAGGGACTGCCAGTCTAAATTTACCACTTGTGATACAGCGTGACACAGAATCAGGCTGTAGTTACTACCCACTACCCTGGTCCCGGTACCCAGCATAAAGTCCTTTTTCCTTCCTATTTGTGGCTGAGTCTAGAAACTTGCACACAGAATTTATTCTCTGTTCCTCAGTGTCACTGGATTCTCTGTGGACAACAGTGTCCACTTCATAGGACTGGGTGACATTAAATGAAAAAACCAAGTCTGGGAGGCTGAGGCAGGAGCTTGGCAAGTTTGATCACAGATTGGTTAAGTTAGGGAGTCAGTGAGACCCTGTCTCAAAATGTAGAAGTTTAAAAACGACTGTGGGATGTAGCTCAGCGTGAAGGCCCCAGGTTCAATCCCTGGTGCATGTGCAGGCCCCCCCCATACACACACAAGAATGGGCCAGCTGAGATGCTGGCATAGTGTCTGATGGGTAAATCCTACTCAAAGGCATTTGCACCCATTCCAACACCAGAACTCTGCTCAACCTGGGGTTGGCAAAGGTTGCATTTCTGCCCCATAAGCTTAGGAACTTTGCTCTGGCCATGGTGAGGTCTCCGTCTAGCTCAGCGCTGGCACACAGTAGGACCCCATGACATATGTTGGATGAATGAATGTGTGCATAAATGAAGCATTATCCCTGCTTTCCAGATGAGGTACCTGTGGCTCAGAGAGGCTGAATGCCTTGCCTAAGGCCACACAGCCCGTGTGTGTGTGTGTGTGTGTGTGTGTGTGTGTGTGTGTGCGCGCGCGCGCAAAATCTAACTTTCTCTCCTGGCCCTGCCACCCCCAAGAGAATCAGACTTCCACCTTTTACGCTGTAGAACTTCAGAAGCTGGGGTCTCCACCCTGCTGGGATTTGGCCAGGCAGGGGTTTCGGAGGTGGCCCCAACCCAGCCTCCACCCAACAAAGAAGTGATCCTGAATCCGAAGGAAGGCAGGGCAAGGGCGGGGGAACCTGTAGCAGGTGTGGCCCTGGCTCCCAGTGCACAGCCCAGGAAGCTGCCTCTCAGTGGCCCTGGTGACAGCGAGCACAGTGCTGTCAGGCGGGAGGCTGGGTCCGAGATCCGGGCTCCATCCCCTGCCAGCATCGCTCCTGCCCCACTCCCATCCCCATCCCTTCCCCAAAGGCCAGAAGCTATTCTTGTCTTTTTCTAAAAGAGGCATTTGAAACCATGAGCCAATTTTTTCCATTCCTGGACTGGGGTATCGTCTATTTCGGGCGTTTGTTGTTTTCCATGAGTTGCGAATGCCACTGTGAAGCAGGCCTTTCCTGGACAGCCAGCACAGGGAACCGGGCAGGGCCAGCATTAAAAATACTTCCCGATTTGCTTTTCCTTTGAAAACGAGGCCCCCGGGGCCTTGTGCAACTGCTGAGCCTGGGAACAGAGCTTCTCAGGGCAGAAAACTGGCTGTGTGTTGTTTTCTGAGTGCACTGAATATCTCAGCAGGTCCCAGAAGAAGTAACGGCATTGATTGTGCTGTGTGACCTTGTGCAACTCACTTAACTTCTCTGGGCCTAGTAGCCAAATGATCTTGCATGGTCCCTATAATCCCTCTCTTCCCATCAAGTTCCCTTCCTGGAAGGGCCAACAAAAGGTGTAGAAGGCAGCTGTAGCTCAGTCTCTGTGAACACTTGGGAGCTTGAATATCCTCAGCAGGGTTCCTGGAGCTGGAAAAAAATATTAAGGGCCATTAAAAGGAGATTAAATAAAGAAACCGTACATCCACCTGAAGGTGTGAGGCCCTCAAGTTACGTGAGAGAGGTTGCTCTGTGCGCCACTGGAAAGCCCTCTAAGGTCTGCGGTTGACTGTCAAAGTGAGCTGTGGAAGGGAACAATCGGAATTGATCGTTTCTACTTAGAGACACGTGTGAAGCCCATCTATGGATTTTACTGCACCGCGGACACCTGCGTTTGTGACGCCACACAGGGAGCCATTTCTTTAATCTGGTAGTGAGGAAAAGAGGGAACTGGACTGGGGTAGTGCAGGAGGGGACTGACTGGTTCGTGAGGTTTCCCCCAGAAAGTGTCTTTATTTATTCCTGGTTTGTGCTTCTTCTGGACAGACACCTGCCATGACACTAGGGGACAGGTGATTCCCCCGCCGTCCTGAGCTGGGATCCTGAAATTGCAGGAGTGGGTAGAAGTGTGTGAGGGAGATTCTTGAGCACTCACTAAGCACGCTTATGCTTTCGGCAAGGCAAACAGAAATACTCTTCCTCTGCAGGACTTTCTGGCCGTCGGATATCCCTGTCCTGAGGTGGGATGAGCTACTGCTTTGAAAGGTAGTGAGCCCCTTGTCAGCGAGAGCGTCCAGCCCACCAGGGAAGGGTTGGCCTAGACCATTTAGAGACCGAGGGCCCAAACTGAAACCCAAAGCCACTTATCTATCACAAAGTATCAACACTGCAACTGAACCTGAACTCTCTGCTGCTGGGGCAACGACGTTGGCATGATGACAGATGGGCTCTGTGTACCCACTGTGGCATGCGCACCATAAATTCACCATTACTGGCCTAGACTGTGACCCTGTGGGCAGATCAAAGTTTCCATGTCCAACTTTGGGCACACCATGTGGCCCCTTCAGTCCTTATAGAATGGGTGAAGTGGGGCTAGAAGAGTGTTCAGCTTCCTGACGGCCGCCCACCTGAGTGCCCCTGCCACAGACTCAGCTGTCCTGGGGGGACAGTGGCTTGTAATCCTGGAAGTGAGAGGCTTGATTTCAGTCACTGGGCATTTTTACATATCGACAATGAGATGACTGTTACCAAACCTGCAGGGCCTGGCTCTGATAAACCCACCCAGGAACCCACACACAGCCTGCCCTGGCTGAGTGGAAGGGAGTTGCCTTTCCAGGGCCAAAGGGCAAGGTCCTATGTGTCAGACAGGGCTACCGGGCAGCAGCCTGGTGATGAGTGCCCACAGGATGGGTGGGTTCCAGGTACAGGGGCTCCCTTTCTGGGCGCTGGTGCCTGGATTTAGCTGCAGATTTGCCTCTTACTAGCTGCATTACCTGAGTTAATTAGTCTCTCAGATCTCAGTTTTACTCTATAAAACAAGGATGATGAGATACTGTCAGATGCACAGAGCTGCTATGGGTATTAAATCCTTCAGCATAGCTTTTGTGTACCTACTCTGTGCTCAGAACAGGGTTCAAATCAAGTCATAACTAGCCACTCGCTGAGACATAATACTCTCAAACTCCAAGCCTTGGTTTTCTCCTCTGTGATACCGTGGCTGGTTGGACACCTCCTCCTGCCTGTACTCACCCTCTGCTCCCTCAGCTGGGGGTCATACCCTTCTTTGCCTTGCTCAGGTTGGAGCTGCCACCCTAAGCAAGGCCATATGTGAACACTGGCCATTAAGGGCAGGCCTGGGTCATCAGATATTTCTGGAATTCTGCAGAGCTTAGGCCCAGGATTGCTAGTTTGATCCCTCACAGGGCTCCTAGGTTGGGATGGCTGGGGGCTGGGAAATGCCCAGGGCCGCTTCAACTCAAAGTCACAAGCACTTTACTCACCCTGCCCAGCCCTCAGAGAGGGTGGAGGACTTTTTTTTTTTTTTGCAAGACTCTAGTTTTGCCTCTAGTGAAATTGAGGTTTAGGACAGCAGTGACTCCTGGGTGTCCTGCTTTGGCCGCCTTAGATGAGATGCCTGTGACAAGTGTCCGAGTCGTCAAGCCGGTGGAGGGGAGCACTCAACTACAACTCCCAGACTTCCCTGGGTCTAGGGGGTGGCCCTTGCGGGGGGGCGCTAAAGAACCAGAATAGCCAATGGGAGTCCAGAGCGGGCCGGGGCGGGGCCCTGGCGGGGCGGGGCTGCAGGGAGGTGGCCGGTGAGCTGCTCTGGGAGCCAGTCGCGCCTAGAGCGCGGAGCTCGGGACCCGCGCGCGTGGAGGGTCTTCGGGCGGCCGACGCGGGATCACGCGGGCCATGGGTGAGCGGCGGGGAGGCCCGGGGCAGGGCTCGGCGGCCCGCGGGGAGGGCGAAGGCTTAGGCGCCGCGACCCCGCGCGGCCGTGGGTGCGGCTTCGAGGGTTTCGTGGGGGACGCGGAGGGCTCGGGGTAAGCGGGGGCGCCCGGAACGACCCTGGATCCTCACGTTAGGCGCGGAGAGGGTGAGGCCCGACTGTCTGCGCGCGTGCTTCGAAAAAAAGGAAAGACGAAAAGTTTGGGGCGGCCAGGGGCTTCCCGGGCGCTTATCTCGAAACTCTCCGTCCGAGCCCCGCGCGCGCTGTCATCCCACTTCCTCTGCGGTTTCAATCTCGAGCTGGGCTCAGCGAATTTGTTGTGACGGCTGTCACAGCAGTCTCGGCCCGGCCCCCTCCCCCGTGACAGCCCCGCGCTTCTGAGAACCGAGAGGGGGCGCCGCGCGCGGGGCGCTTACCACGCCGCCGCAGTTTCCCGAAAGCGGCCGCGCGGTCTGAACTCGCTCCCGGGCTTTGAAGAATCGACGGTTCCGCTTTCGGCCGGCCGTGCCCCTCGCGGGCTCCCGGGCCCTGCCCTTGGCTCTCTCTTCTCTCTTCCCCTTTTCGCTTCTCTCCTCCCCCGCTTCTTGTCTCCTGCCCGCCCTCCTCAGCCCGGGTTTCCTCCCCTGCACCCCACTCTTCTGCCTTTCTGCCCCTTCCCTTCCCTCCGGGCCCCAGAAGGGACAGGGTCTCGGGTCTCCCGGGCGCGACGGGGGCAGGAGACTGCGGGCGCCAGGAAGGAGTTCGGCCTCGCGCAGCCGGGCCGGGGGCACAACCCGGGCGCGCGCCTGTGACCACGCAGTGCCCGGGGCTCTCCAGGCCGGGCCCCTGGGCGCGGGAGCTCCGGGCAGGGGCAGGGTCCCCGGTTCTCGCGCTGGTCTGGCCCAGGGTCTCCTGGTTTGCCTAGAGCCTTGGGCGGTGCGGCGGGGCCTGGGGCCCAGGGCAGGGTGGCAGGTGCTTTTTGTCCCGCTCACTCTCACCGTTGGAACTGCCGCGCATGTGGAGGCCTCTGTGCCCACAGGTGTTATGGCCTCCTGAGCGGAGGTGCAGAGTCCAGTCTGGACCTGCTCGAGCCCTACAACTTGATGTGACAGAGGTAGAAAGGTTCTTAGAATGAGGCCTCCATCTTCGATTTACAGTCAGAGAAACTGAGGCATAGAGACCAGCTCGGGTCTGGCAGGCGGTGCAGGAAAGGCCTCCAAGACTCCTGGCCCCTCTGTCTTCACCGTGGCATCCTGTTTCCCAGGGTGGGGGTCTGGGAAGCCGGCCCGAAAGTACCCACTGCCCTCCCAGGTAGGCCTGGGGCATCAGCTAGCTCTGCGAGCCTGGCGGGGGTGGCCGTGGGATGGGAGCGTGGGGGGTGGAGGAGGTGTGGCGGTGCCTCCGCTGAGGGGCAGCGTCCTGCCCAAGTTGCCTGCACTTCCCAGGACTGGTACCCTTACTAGCCAGTTCTCCCAGCCTGGCAGGGAGGGGCAGTGAGGTTCACCCCATCCCATCCTGGAATGGGATCTTTTAGGGCATCTGAGCTGGGTAAAGAGGGACAGGGAGCCGCAGTGGGACTCGGGAACGGCAGGCTCCTCTTTGGGGTCCCCCACATCTCAATGCCTTGCTGGGCCATCTTGACCCCAGCTGCTCCCAGACCCTGGCCCTCCCCCCTCCCCAGCGAGGTGTCGTGGTGTCTCACCCCCATCCTCAGTGCTGGTCCTTGGCTGGTGGCAAGGCCCACGCCCAGACTTTGCCAGGCGGCCGGCTCCTGGGTCGCAGAGTGGACCAGCCGCCTCAAAGGCTGTCATTGTGTGGGCTCCAGCTTGAGCTCGGAGAAATTTAAGCCAACAACCTCGGGCAGGCAAGGGGGTGGAGCTGTGTCTGCTGGTTGTTATCGAGGCCTCTTTCACTGCTATTGTCATGTAATTGACGCAGTGTTCCTAGTTGGTGACTTTTCATGAAAGGAAGTGTCACTTCCTTCCCTCTGTACCAAGGGTTAGTGGGGCGGCGAGAGACCCAGAGAGCAGAGCAAGGGGTGCTCGGACCAGTCGCAGCCCAGGCTGATGCTGGGGAGCACTTGAGGGGCGGGTGCATGCCTCGGGGAGTGGGCTGGACAGACAAGTGACAGATGTCCCTGAGGGGAGCCGCTCACACACACTGGGCTGGGGTTTGTGGGAGGACCAGCCCGTTGTGTATCGCACCATCTTGTAGATGGGGAAACTGAGCCATAGGAGCAGAGCCTGAGTTGGTAAAAGATGCACCTGTGTGATGCCAGGCTCCTCCCCGCACCACCACCACCCCCCCCCGCCCCAGCCTGTTGTCTGGCCAGGCAGGAGCAACACCCAGCAGCCCTCAGCTTCCCCGTGCCACCTAGGGCCTGACCCCCATCCTGCTGAGTCTGTGGTCCCTGTCTCTGAAGCCCCTACCCTGGTGGGCTGGGCCCAGGCCAGGAGCCACTCCTGCACTGGGCAGCAGGTGGAAGACGAAGGAATCTCTGTAGTGTTTCCCCCCTCCCTTGAGATTAGGGGACCAGTGCCCTTATTCAAAGGCGATGGGGCCCCGAGGGCCTCCAAGGCCAGGGAGGTTCATTCACGGGGGGGGGGGGGTCGGGGCCCTAGCTCCAGCCTGTAGTGTGGGGGCCGCTGGCCAGCAGTCCACACCAGCCAGCCCTTGTCCCCGAGTGACCGGCTGACCCACCTGGGGAAAGTGGGCGTGGTTCTGCCCTGAGCATAGACGAGGAAGTTGGAGTCTTCCCGTTTTAAAAAACTTCTAGACCTCAGGGTTTAGCGCCTTGAGCATTAGAGCTCTCTAGTTCTGAGTCCTGGCTATCACTGGGAAGCTGTGTGACTTGAGGCAACTTATTGAACCTCTCAACTATTAAATGGGAAGAGGTAGGGTGAGGCACATACAAGGTGGAGTACTACTGTGCTATGAAGAAGGATAAACTGAGTTGTTTGCCGAAAAATGGAAGCACTTTGAGACCATAATGTTGAATGAAATAAGTCAAGTACACAGGCTTCAATATCACATGGTTTCTCCCATATGAGAAACTCAAAGTATAAATAAAGAGCAAAAGAAAAGATAAATAATAAGAAGCAAGGAGATAGGTTTTCCTTGGAAGGGGACCAAGGGATGGGGGAGGAGGAGGGGAAGGAGAGGGAAGGGACATAAAAACGACGATGCTGTTTGATGTCCATACAGAAGGCAATCACTGTCCAGACGAGGACTCATAAAATTTAAGCTTTTAAAAAAGTACCATGTCTGACTCACAGCGGCCAGAGCACTGCTTTGAGTTGGTGGAGCATGCAGTAGGGGAAGGGAGTTTGCAATGTCTGAGAACGCGCAGGCTTTTGGGGCCATCAGAGTGAGCGAGGGACCTGCTGTCCCTGAGACGCCCTCATCTCTACGGAAGCCAGAATCATAACCCAGGAGGGGCCTTGGGCAGCCTTTGTGCAGCTCCCCACCTTGCCCAGGAGGCCTGGGCTCATTCCCTGGGTGCCGTGGCCGTCAGGAGTGTCAGGATGTGGAGGGAAGTCCTGCCATCTCGGGGCTCCTGTGATGACATCCTCTATGCACGAGACCCAGGGAGTGGCTAGGCAGAGGGCTGCAGGGCCTTAGGAGGGGCCTCGGACCCCAGAGGGAACCAGAGTCCATAGTCCTGCAAGGAAAGAGGAGTCACAAAGGTGTTTCTCCGCACAGTAGCTTTTAAATCAAAATCCGACTGGTGTGTTCTTAAGAGAATGGGAGCAGATTCCCGCAAGTTCAGACGGATGTTTTGCTAAGAAGAGGGATGTGGCAAAGTCGAGCCCTGGAGAGTGAATTGTTGCCCAAAGCCACCCAGCATTGAAACCAGGCCCAAGGATCAGTGTTCTACAGCAAAGGCAGCCAGGTTGGAAGTCTAGAAAGGGCCCGGTGTGCTCTGCGTGGGTGCTGAGACCTGGGAAAGCAGCAGTCCAGGCTGTGGGGAAGGCGACTGTCAGGACTGCTGCCGCCTACCCAGCGGGGGACCCGGGCAGATGCTGGCCTCTTCCTTCACGCCGAATATGTTATGAGTAAACAATGCAGTGTTAATCACCTAGGGCCAGTGTTCCCTGGATGGAAAAAGTCATGTCTGAATGACGTTCTTGTGGAGAGCACAGGTCTTGCTGTGTAGTTTAGCTGGGTTTGAACTCGCTCTGTAGCCCAGGAAGGCATCAGACTCAAGGTGACCCTCCTGCCTCCGCCTCCCAAGTGCTCGAGTTACAGGGATGCGCTATCACAATTGGCCAGAACCTCTAGGGAGTAGTTGGATCTACAGTGGAACCCGGATGTGGAACCTGGATCCGTAAGTGATCAGGGAAGGGAGGGGTTTGGAGAGACAGGAGGACTAGTACCAAACACATGGCACGGGGTTCAAACCTATTTTTCATAGCAGAAGCCTTTTTACAACTAAAGATGATCTAAATTTGTAAGTGAAACCCGGATCTGGACCCTGAATTGGGGAAGGAGAGGTTAGGGCTGCCAGGCACAGGATGGAGGGCACCTTGGAGAAGTGAGCAGGGGACTCTCCTGGGTCCTGCAGCCCAGGCCCTGTCAGGACCATGCAGCAGCTCTGTTTCCAGAGGACAGGACCAAGTTCATCTGGGGACTCAGCAGGACACAGAGGAGAGCACTTACAGTGTGGCTGATCCCTTCCCCAGCTGGGGCTAACCAGCTCCGGTGCTGACCTCCTTTCCAGGTAACCCGAGTGCCTGTTGCTAGGACATTTTCCCTGAGCACAGTGGCCCAGGCAGAGTGCCTGAGTTCTAGAACCAAACCAGGAAGGGACAAGAGGTGCTTGGCCGGCTGGTTTCCCCAGGGAGTGCTTTAAGTTCCAGGGCCCCAAGCAAGACCTTGAACATCAGAGGCTTTAAAATGTTCTAAAAAATAAATAAATAAATAAAAAAGTTGTCCCAGTGGATCTTAATGGTCCAATAACCTTATTTTTGCTGTGTTTTTGAGCCAGAGTGGGGTCTCACTATGTTGCCCAGGCTGGCCTCAAACTTGTGGGCTCAAGCAGTCCTCCCACCTCAGCTTCCCAAGCAGCTGGGACGTGTGATGCTGTGCCTGGTTGAGCCACCTTTTTTCTGAACCCAAGGAGCAGTGACATGCAGGAAGATTGCAGGGCAAAGCCAGGGTCCCTCTCAGAAAGACCCAGGATCTGTGGCAGTGAGCAGAAAGAAGTGCAGAGGGTTCTGGGGTGCAGTGTGGGGTGGCGGGGAGGGAAGGGAAGAGGAAGCTGGTGATGGAGAGTTAGTGAAGAACTCAGGAGTCTCCCATGTTGTGCACACCTGTAATCCTAGCACTCAGGAGGCTGAGACAGGAGGATTGCTGCAAGTTTGAGGCCAGTTTAGACTATATAAGGAGATCCTGACTCAAAAACCAAAGTGATCCCTCCAGGGACTGGGCGAAAGTGTGAGGGGGAGGCAGGAACCCTGGCCTAGGAGGCAGGCGGGACATGCATGAGCAGCTGCAGGTGCTACTGTGCCTCTGGGAACAGCTGTCAGAGGGAGGCCGTTTGGTGGCCCCAATTCTCACACTGCTGGCTGCCAGGTTGGTGCAGGTGTGTGGTTCCAAGGGAGACTCTGGGATGGAGATGACAGCTCTCAGGTTCCTGACAAGTAGGATTTTCTGGGCTGGAGCAAACCGGGGCGGAGCAGGGCTGATGAGACCAGACTGACAGAAGAAGGCGGCAGGCCGGAAGGTTGTCACAAGGTGTGGCTTCGGTGCTCAGAGCTCTGCCAGCCCACAGCATGGTCTCCACAGCAGCCAGAGTGCGGCATTCTCACAGACGTTGGCATGAGGCCGCCTCCGGGAGCACAGCCCAGCACCTCTTCCCAGTGCCTGCTCCTCCAGAGCCCCCCTCCTGCTTCCCTGGCATCTGTCATGGGGCCCTGGAGGCCTTACTGAGGGATCGGAGGTGGACAAGTGACAGGCACCTCAGTCGGGATGGCTCTGGGAAGCCAATAGGCCAGGAGCAGGAGGCCTGGGGCTGGCCAGGGCTCAGGAGTCCACCAAGGACCGGACCAGGGTCTCCTGAAAGTCATGCATTGGAGGGCAGCATGGGGCACAGGGCACAGTGGCCAGAGCTTTGCACATGCTCAGGGATAGGCCACATGTCCCTGTGATGGGCACCAAGTCCCTGCTGGATAATTCCTGGAGGTGACCATGCAGGCAGCCAGGTGCTTGGGGGGGTCACAGACACGGGAGCCTTGGCAGGACCCCTAATTTGGCCAAGCTGCTGTGGACAGGGGCAGGTTTTGGAGGCCGGAGTCGCCAGCAACTTGGCCCTATCCAGCCCCCTCAGACTTGATCTGAGGCTCATGCAGAAGGGCTGGGGTAGGAGGGCTGAGTGGAGAGGGTCGGGGAGAAGAGGGGGGCAGAGTGGGGGCCACGGCCAGGTTGAGCCCTCCAGCGTGCGCGAGTGTGCGTATTTCAGTGTAGACGGACACCAAGGGCAGGCAGAGGACGCAGCTCTCCCTGGCCGGCTGAAGCTTACGGCGGCAGGACAGCTCCTCACCATCGGTTCTACCCACATCTCACAAGCCCTCTCCTCTCCTGTCCTTCCCCTTCTTCCCCCTCTCCCAGCAGCAGCCCCCGTCAGAGCAAGAGGGAAGCAGTCCGAGGAGGGTGAGACCTTAGATACTCCTGCGTCCCCCAGTCCTGATGGTGAGCAGAGCAGGAGCCAGAGCCCGATCCAGCTGGAGGTGAGCCGGGGGCTCCCCAGGACCTTGTCCCTGCCACCCTCAGCCCAGACTCAGCCTCCAGGGGACTCAGAGCCCTCGCCAACCCTCAGAGGGAGATACATTCCTGTCCCTGACCCACAGGGCCGCTGTGGCCTGCTTGGAAGATGCAAGAGCTGGGTGCTGAGCAGTGGGTTTCAAACATTTGGTAGCAGAACCAACTTGTAAATGAAGAGGATCTGGCACTGATCACAGAGCCAATGGAGGCACGGGTGTGTGGTGTGAAACCGTGTTTATACACATCCATCCAGCAGGCAGTGGTCTAGGCTGGTGGAAAAGGCCCAGCAGAGTGGCCCCATGGTGCCAGGAAGCAGGGAACACCGGCTTTTGGCCTAGGGCCCTGAGACACCGAGCCTGCCTCCCAGGGACTGGTAGAGGGGCCGAGACGAAGACAGAGCAAATCAAGAGCAAGATAAGGACGTGACCCTCACCCAGAGAGGGCAGGGGTCCCCCATGGCCCCGGAGCAACCGCCTGGGGCTCTTGCCCCTGTCCTGGGCACTGGGCCCTGGCAGCTGGCACCTGGCACCTGGTACCCATGCCTGTGTGACCCAGAAACCATCTCTGTCGCCCAGGGCAGGAGGCTGGGTGTCCTGGGAGCCTGGCTGGGGACCGGCACCCTCTTCTCCGCACGCTGTGGTCAGCACCCATGCTCAGCCCCAGCCCCGGCCCACGCCTCCTTCTCTCCCCAGGACTCCCCTGAGGCAGGCGGGGAGCGGGAGGAGGAGCAGGCCTTCCTGGTCAGCCTCTACAAGTTCATGAAGGAGCGGCACACGCCCATCGAGAGGGTGCCCCATCTTGGCTTCAAGCAGAGTGCGTCCCTGGGGTGCAGGCAGGGTCCCTGGGGGAGGAGGGGGGCCAAGCAGGGGACCCCACCCAGGCAGGGCAGTGGGACTGCTCCTCGCTCCAGGGGACCCTAGGTGTGCCCACTGGAGGGAGTCACAGAATGCCCCCTGCAGGCTTGGGGCTAGCAGGGGCCAGAGCCAGATTCCTTTCCCATGGGCTCCAGGCAGTGGTGCTTGGGCCCAGCCTGCCGGCCATTGCACGACCCTATCAGGGTGTGAGGGCTGCAGAGCCTGACCACTGCCCTGCCTGTGCCCTCCAGTTAACCTGTGGAAGATCTACAAGGCGGTGGAGAAGCTGGGGGCCTATGAGCTGGTAAGCTGGGGGACGCCCCGTGTCCGCGGCCCGCTGCCTCCCCCGGCACGTCCGCGGTACCCAGGAGGCTCAGGGAAAGGGGGCGAGCTGCAGGGCTGTCTTTGCCTGCAGGCAGAGGTGGGAGAGCCAGGATCCCCATCCCAGGCCTGGCTGCGGTGGCTTTGCTGCTGTAAGCAGGTTCTTCTCTTCCCCATCTGTTCCGTCTTGTGCTCCAGAGCTGCTCGGGCCAGCAGTCGGCCAGGAGGCCCTGGGAGGGTGCTGGTGGGAGGCCAGGGAGCTCCTTCACAGGCGGTTCTGCCCCTGCCCTCCCTGTGAGGGGTGCCTGGAGCCCCGCGGCCCCCCACCGGGGGCGCCTGGCCCCACCCTGACAGATGCCCTTGCAGGTGACCGGCCGCCGCCTCTGGAAGAACGTGTATGACGAGCTGGGGGGCAGCCCGGGCAGCACAAGTGCAGCCACGTGCACGCGCCGCCACTACGAGAGGTAGGGAGGGGCTCAGTGGCCTGGGCTGGGACCCCTGGGCATCCCCTGCCAGGCTTCAGCGGAGGTCAGCTGGGAACAGGGCTGGGTGGAACATGCAGACAGATGCCCTGTGTGTGTCCAGTACAGTGGACAGGCAGTGGGCACATGTGCGTGCGCTGCATCCTCACCAGGGCCCGGAGGTGAGAAGATGAGGGGCAGGAGGCAGCTGTGCTCGCTGTCAGGAGAGAGGGTTCCCGGTGCCAACAGCATGGGAGCCAGGGTGGGGCGCACAGAGGAGGTTGGCCCCTGGGGCAAGGCGGCCCCAGCTTCTGGGGGACACGCCTGGCTCCCCCCAGGCTGGTCCTCCCATACGTGCGACACCTGAAGGGGGAGGATGACAAGCCGCTGCCCCCTGCCAAGCCCAGGAAGCAGTACAAGATGGCCAAGGAGCCACGGGGGGAAGATGGGGCCACCGAGCGGGTGAAGAAGACCAAGGAGGAGAGGCAGGTGGCTCAGGTGAGTGCTGAGTGTCCTGGCTCCTGTCCCCCATCCCCAGCAGCTCCTCCCCACCTGACTGTGGCTGCAGATCCCCCAGCTTGGGCCCTAGAACTGCAGCAGGGCTGGGGGCGGGGGACTCGGGTCCCCTGTGAATGGTGGCACACGTAGACTCGGCAGTCCGGCTCACACTTGCTGACCAGGCCCTATATCCTGCTCCTGAGTCCACTGGCAGGACGGGGACTTGCCGGGACCTTGTGTACCCCTGAGACCCTGCTGCCCCTGGGTCCCCAGAGAGGGTGCCTGGCCCAGCTCCAGCCCTGAGGCTTGGTCTTTTCTCCTTCCAGGTGACACCAGGAAAGACCAAAATGGATGCTGCTGAGCTGGCCCCGCTTCCCAGCCAGGAACCCCTCAGGCACAGCACAGAGCAGCTGGGCCCAGCTACAGGGTCCTCCTTGCCTTTCGTGGGTGCTGGTGTCTGCCCTGAGGCCTATAAGCG
The DNA here is from genome assembly GCA_004027595.1 of Dinomys branickii. Taxonomy (NCBI): domain Eukaryota; kingdom Metazoa; phylum Chordata; class Mammalia; order Rodentia; family Dinomyidae; genus Dinomys; species Dinomys branickii. The sequence continues at coordinate 68,564 of PVLD010000068.1, forward strand.
GCTCCTGTCCACTTTCTACTGCAAAGGGACACATGGTGTCATGTCACCTCTGGCCAAAAAGAAACTCCTAGCTCAGGTCAGCAAGGCAGAGGCCTTACAGTGCCAGGAGGAGGGCTGTCGCCATGGGGCAGATGGCCCTGACAGGGAACTTGAAGAGTCTCCCCGGAGCCCAAGAGTGTCGGCTGAGAACTCGGGGCGCCAGCAGCCTCCACCAGAGGCCTCACAGGTGCCAGGGAGCAGCCTGCAGGCGGAGGCTCCGGGGGGCCCCTGCCCCACAGCCCCCTACTTTGTGGGCTCTTTCCATGCCTGCCCCACTGAGGTGCTGAGACCCATCAGCCAGCACCCCCGGGACTTCTTCTCCAGCCTTAAAGACAGGGTGCTGCTGGGGCCCCCAGGCAAAGCAGAGGGGCTTTCTGCCAAAGAGCCCCCGCTGGTGTGGGGTGGGGATGCCAGCCGCCCCTCTGCCTTCCACAAAGGCAGCTCCAGAAAGAGCAGCTTCTACCCCAAGCCCAAAGCCTGCTGGGTGTCCCCCATGGCCAAAGCCCCTGCCTGCAGCCCTGTGCCCCTGTCTGCCGTCCCCAGCAGCCCTAGCCTGGGCAACAAGCGCAGCCTGGATGAGGGAGGCTTTGCCCACGGGGGCAAAAAACTACGGGCAGTGTCTCCTTTCCTGAAGGAGGTGGACACCAAGGAGCGTGGGGCAAAGCCCGTGGCACCCGGCGTGGCCGTCTCCTGCCTGCTGGGCACGGCCCTGGGGCCTGCCCCGCCAGAAGCCTACAGGGGCACCATGCTGCGCTGTCCACTCAGTTTTGCTGGCACCCCAGACCCGCTAAAGGGCCAGGCCGTGCTGCCCTTCAGCCCCCTGGTCATCCCGGCCTTCCCGGCCCACTTCCTGGCCACTACCAGCCACTCACCCATGGCCACTGGCCTGATGCATTTCCCCCCAGCATCCTTTGACAGTACCCTTCGCCACAGACTCAGCCCAGCCTCACCTGCCTGGCACGTACCGCCTGTCACAACCTATGTACCACCGCCCTTCCACTTGAACACCAAGCTATAGGTCTGCCCTTCTGTGCTGTGCTGCAGAAGGTTGAGGTGCCCAGAGAGGAACAGGCACTGCTAGGTGGCTCACTGCCCTGGACATGTGGGCCAGGCAGCCTGGCACAAGCAAAGCGGCAGTAGGAAAACTGGGTTTGTCTCAAGGAAGCAGCCCAAGCCCAGAGCCTGAGGACCGAGGCAGGACGAGGCCTTGGGAGCAGATGTGCAGGGTTGGCAGTGCCCCTCTGGCATCCCCAGTGCAGGAGCCAGGTGAGGCTCCGAGAAGTCCATTGCAGTTCAAGATGTCCCCGTAAAAAGTCATGCTCAGACCTTTGCAAGGGCAGGTGGACAGGACAAGCTGGTGGGGCCACCCATGTGGCAGCCCAGGAGATGAGACACCATTCGGTGGTCTGGATGCTACCACCCCCGCGGAAGAGCAGCCCAGGCAAAGCCTGGCCTTTGTGCCCACTCCACAGGCCTCCTGGCAGATCTAGTATCTTCAACCTGCTTTCCTAGTTGAGCTTCAAGCCACCTGCCTGTCACCTCATGTGCAGCTGGGAATCCAGGGCTTACAGCACACTGGTGACCTGGCAGGTGAGTGCAGAGGAGGGCTTTGCCCTCCTGCAGCCCTGGGTGGTTGCAGCACTGAGCTGACCCCAGGACTCTGGGCCTCAGGACCAGATGCGCCCTGTACCTGCTCACCAGCTCCGGAGAGGGAAGTCACTTGCTTGGAGATGCAGCCTTGTGTTGCCCAGTCCGGTTTCCAGTTCCTGAGCTCCAGTGATCTTCTGGCCCAGCTTTCAGAGCAGCTGGGACCCAAGGGTATAATCGTGAAGCCCAAGTCAGCCTGCTGGGGACACGCAGAGACCTGTGGGCCCCACTGCTGGATGCAGTGCTGTTGGCCACCTTCACTTCCTGCCTCACATGGACGGCCGTGGAAGCCACAGGGGCCCTGAAGTGCTGAGGGACAGGAGAGGCCAGTTGCTGCCTGGGCATCTGCCTTGGCAGTGAGCATGTGTGGGTTTCAGATGCGCTTGCCCCATGCAGTCAGCATGTGCTCAGCACAGCTTCCCACCAGGTGCTGGAAAGGCAGCGCCACCTAACCCAGGGGATGCCAGAGTGACCCAAGGGCCAGATCATCGGATGGCCTCTGACCTGCATCCCAGGACTTGATCTGCCCTCTGGGACCAGGCCACAGGGACATTCTGATTGAAGGCCAAACCCCTCCCCCTCAGTCACAGAGGAAGGCTGAAGCCAGGCATGGAGTGGGGATTACTGAGGGTGACAAAGCCCAAGTCAGGCCACACACAGCAGGCCTGGTGCCACACAGGTGCCAGGGCCGAAAGGCAGCCCTGTGGAGGAGCTCGGGCCCAGTGCCCCCCAAGGAAGGCCAGCACCAGGGTGGCTGTTGTTGCCATGCGAACACTGACAGGCTCTGCAGGGGCCTCTCCCCTCCCCTGCCTCGTGCCTGGGGGACCCCAGGATGCCAGCCTCAGTTCTGGGACGACCATCCCTGAGCTTCGGACTGTGCATGCACCACGTGCTGCTCATCCTCCTAGGCCTGGGTCCCTAGGAGGTGACAGAGAAGGGGGGTGCTCAGTTCTGAGCATGGAGCATGCACGTGCCCTGGGGGCTGGGCTGCAGGATATGGGGGTTTCATCCTCTGGATAAGGACATGAGGGCTGCCGGTTATGGGTGTCCTGGATAAGATGAGGCAAGGTCCCAAGGTCCCCTTTATCTACAAAGCAATGCTGGCCTCAGCCTCATAAAATCAAGCAGGTGGTGGAGTGCCAACCCTCGGGTGGGGCGCCCTCTGGAGGCAGATCTGGAGAATGCGCTTCTCACAGCCACTACATCCTGAGCCGTGGAGACCAGGGTGGGAAGAGCACTGTAGCTCAGGCTTAGGTGCTGAAGACACGAGCTGGCTGCAGGCCAGGTTTCCTGGGAAGCTCTGAGGCCCTGAGCTACAGCATGCTGGCCTTACAGAGCCCCCCCGGCTCATCCGCTCTCCGCGACTCCCTGAGGAAGGGACGGTCATGCATTCCTTTGCTGTGTCCCTGATAGGCTGCCCTGGGGACCCGCAGTCCAGCAGAGTCAACAGGGCTATATGGGGTGTGAGTTGTATTTCAGGGTCATTTTTAGGACCCCTTCCAAAATGCCAGTGGCACTTGAGCTGCTGATCGTGGCAGGGAGCAGAGGCCACTTTGGAAAGCATTGACTGCTCCCCATGGCCGTAAGTGTGGGCCATGGCAGACCCTGGTTATCTCTGTGCTGAGGGCCACGCCCAGTGAGGGCTGGCACTCTCAGCCCTGCCCCCTACAGCTGCCTCTGTGGGTGAGGCAGGAGAGAAGCCGATGCCTAAATCACAGTGTCCAGGGGACAGCACAGCCCAGGAGCAGGGTGTGCAGTTTTATCTGCTTTGGGGGTTAAAATGTTGGCCACTGTCATCATTGTGTGTAGTCCTGTGGCATTAAATGTATGCTCACTGTGTCAGACAGTGTCACCACCGCTTGTGTCCAGGAGCATAGTAAGAGGCCGTGTGGGCTGTGGCCAGCGATAGTGAGCAGCAGCTGGAGGTGACAGAGGGAGCCTCATGGGGACAGGGGAAGTGGAGGCTCCTGGTGTGGCAGGCAAGGGCGGCCCCATAGCTGGAGGCCTGGGAGGTTGGAGCAGGCCTGTGTGTGCACATGGATGCATGTGAGTGAGTGTATGCGTGGCTTTTCCTCCCAGTGAGGGGACAGCAAGAGGTGTCCTAGCCTCCGGGATTTTGTAGGGCTGGAGCCAGACCTTGGCCTTGTTCTGGATAAGCACTGCACCTCCAGCCTGCGCTCCCATTTAGTGGGAGACTGGGCTATGGGCAGGGTTGGGTGCCCCAGCCAGGGCCAGGAGGAGGAGGATGGGGCTCTGGGCTCAGGTCTTGGTTGGCTGGGCTGTGGGCCTGGCTGGCCAGTGCCTGTGTTGCTCAGTGGGCACAGTGAGGCTGGGGACCTCACAGAGCAGAGCAAGGTCACACTGGGATGGCACCCTCTCTCCAGACAAGGTCACACAGGGATGGCACCCTCCAGACAAGGTCACACAGGGACAGCACCCTCTCTCCAGAGACCCAGCTCCCACTGAAGGTCTGTGGTGTGCAGCTCACTGGGTGCAGACTCGGGGTCGGGAGAGCTGGGTCCCAGTCTCATGGGCTGAGGGTGCCGGGAGGGGCAATGGGGTGGGACATGGAGCCCCTGCTAGATGGGTGATGAGACCCATGGACTTGGGTCCCAGTGGGCTCCGGGAATCTGAGGAAAGGGCCCACCCGAGGAGCTGGGCTGGATGCAGAGGGCTGGCTAGGAGGGACAGTTATGGGTGTGGTCTTAGAGCAAGGCAGAGGAGGCAGTGCAGAGGTGTAGGGTCTGGCAGCTAGGGTGTGGGGAGCCTGGAAACGACCACAAATCAGGAGTAGGGGTGCTGAGCAAGCACAGTGAGCCAGGGCAAGTGGGCGGGGATAGCATGGGCTCTGTGGCAAAGATGCCGTGCCAGGGCGTTCACTTGTGGCTGAGCCGTGCGCAGAGACAGCCCGTGCGGAGGGGCCCCAGGAGTGGTCTCCAGGGTGGGCACAGCACTGGGGGGCAGGGTGGACTAGAACAGCAGTTGAGCTCAGCAGGGAAGGGAGAGATGTCCATGGCTTTGTGAGGCTTTAGACCCAAGACCAGAGGTCACCGAGTTGCTTGGAGATGTGTTTAATTTTTTTTAATATAGAGCCACAGGAGGATCACTACGAGCTCAGCCTGGACTACATAGTGAGACCCTGTCTCAAAATCTCTCTCTCTCTCTCTCTCTCTCTCTCTGTCTCGCTATATATACATTCCACCAAAAAATGTGTGCACACTCCAGGAGAAGAACATATAAATATACAAGAGGTGCTCAAAGTGGGGGCCATTAGCTTCCAGACATTTTTCTTTTCCTGAGGTGTGTATACATTTTTTGGTGGACTCTGTATATATCTGGGTATATACATTGTTGACAGCATTAAAAAATCAAATTTTACAGAAACACTTTGGATGACAGACTTCTCTTGAATAATCAGAATCAGCCTCTGTGAGGCCCCTTCCTGAAGCTGAGGAGTGGCTGCTGCCTGTGCCTTTGCCCGGGTCTCCCTAGTCCCCCACTGCGCCCACTCCAAAAAGCCGCCCTGTGCCCTGCTCTGGGTGCACGTCCAGCCTTGTCCTACCGCTGCTCAGACACTAGGTGGCGACTTCCACTCTTCCTGGTCATCGGGCCAAGGCGGGTTTCCTGAGCAAAGGACTCTGGAACATCCAGGGTGCCCCTGTTCTACACTTGGCTTCAGGCTGCAGTGCACAGTGGCCACTGCGAAGTCGCTGGGCCAGCAGGGCCAGGCAGTAAGGTGTACAGGGACCAGCTCCTAGCCTTGGGCTCCTGAAGTCTGTGCAGCCTCGGCCGGCCTGAGCTCCCGCCAGAGTTGTGTTCAACAGTTGTGTTCACTGCAGGTTGTCTGGCCCAGAATGACAGTGTAAGGCGGGCACAGCCCGGACACTCCCAGCCCCTCCCAGTCCCCAGCCTGTGCTAGAAAGGCTGCATCTCGGGCCACAGAGAGGCCCCGACTGCACAGCAGGGTCCGTGGGCCCGCAGGGGAGGGAGGCACCTGGGAGGGCAGGGGAGAGAGGCTGGGCAGGGTCTTAGGAGAGACGTCTCCCCACGGAAACTGGGAGCCCTTGGCCTGGGGCATGGAGCGGGAGCTGATCACAGCCCCCGACAGACTCTGCCAAGGCTCAGTGCGCAGTGATGGTTCTCAGACCCTGTCCTTGGCAGCAGCCGGAAGAGAGCCTGGCCTTTGGCCCCAGCTGCTCGGGCAGCCAGGAGAAGCCCCCTACAGAGGACATGGGAGGCCTCCTGTGGGCCGGGTGCGTGGCTCAGGGGTAGAGGGCATCCTGCTCCCACCCCAGTCCCAAAAAGAAGAGGGGAAGAGAAAGAAGGAGACAGAGGAGGGGAGAAGGAAGTCCAGCCTCAGCCCTGGGTGCAGCCCCTCCTGGCCCAGACAGTGGCTGTGGGCATCTGTGACGCCTTGCAGGGGCTTGGTCTACGTTACATGGGACCCATAAACCAGCAGGTGCACAAATCGGGGCTCCCCTGCCCCAAGCCAGTGGCCAGACCCCTGGCTTTCCCTGTCCAGGATGAACCTTCAGCAGAGCTGAGGTCAAGTCCCATGTGTCCCCAGGCTGGCCGTCAGCTCGGAGCCAGTGTGTCTGCCGGGTGGTCCGAGACCACGAGGCCAGGCGCACCCACCTACCCAGGCCTCTGTTTCGGCCTCTGTGAAGGGGAAGCGAGTGGCTGCAACCTGGAGTCAGGGGCAGTCAGTAAAAATGCTCTGTTCACTAAAGCCCCGCCCTGCTGAGTCATCGCCTTCCTCACCCACAGTTTTGCCCAGCCAGCCTGGCCACCCCTGCCCTGCCCTTTACCTTGCTGCCTCTGGAACTCCTGCATGTGTGTGACCACTGTCCTCCCACCAGGCTTCTGACTCAGAGTCACCCCAGCCTTTGGATCCTGTCTGTGTCTCGTTCAAGAATGCGGGTTGGTTTCCCCAGGGTAGCAACTAACAGATCATTGCCAATTGTCTGCAGCTTTGGGCTGACTCAGGGTGAAGTGATGCAATCGATTAGTAATGTCTGCTGAGGCCAGGGAAGGGGAGTGGAGCTCACCAGCTATTTAGGTGCCATCTCTGTACCCATTAGAATCCCACCAGTGCCAGATGTGGGGGCTGCCTAATGCCGGTCCCTGACTGTATTACCACATCTCCGCAGGGCCAGCACAATGCTGCCAAGTCTCCTCCCATATGAGCAGGATCTCAGTATCCTGGGTGGACACCACATGTCCATGAGCCCACAAGCTACCTAGTAGACTTCCGAGTAGTAATCAGGGAGGCGGCCATGAGCCCTGAGACCTCCCTTGGCTCTGGAAGTATACTCTGGTCCTGGATCTGAAGTCTCCTCACAGCTCACGGTTCCCCAGCCTCACCCAGGAGTCTCTTCCAGGACGCTTTCCTGATGCAGGTGCCCCTCCCAAGTACCCCACAGTGCTACAGGCATCTCCGTCCCCACCGTGTGGACCTATGTCCCTGCCCTGCCCAGATGGCCAGATCCTGTGAGCATCTGGGTCCCCCAAGCTTAGCTCCGTGTGACAGGGGTCCTGGTCTCACCCAGATTTAGAGGGCACTGCGACACACATGTGCCTGACCAGAAACACCCCTGAGCATCCCCAGCTGCTCTGAGGGCCTCCTGGAGGACTCAGCTCACTCAGGAGTCACCCCCAGGAGATGCTTGGTGGCCTAGAGGAGCAACTCTTTCCATCAGTGACTGGGCCCTCCCCGTCTGGCTTTGAGAGGAAACAGAAGCTACTGTGGATCTTGCCTCAAAGACACAGGCCATGCCCTGCCTCACCCTTCTTTGCGCAAACAGGGCAGGCAGGGGCACTTAGCAAGATTTTACCCATGTTTCAAGGACATGGGCACAACTGTCACAGGAAGGTGCTTCTACACCCTGCTGCCCACCCAGGTTCTTACTGGGGTCCAGGCCTCCAGCCATGGACAGCTGCAAGTGGCTGTACCCCTGGGAACTGGAGCCACTGTCACCCACAGACTCTGAGAGAGGAGAGCCCGTCTCCCTTCACCCTCTCTGGAGGATTTTCTCTTTACATCTTCCCTCCTGGCCCCAGAACGCAGCTCCTGCCATGGGGGGCAGCTTTCCTCTTCTGGAGCAGCGCCAGTGAGCACGGTTGGCTGAGCCTGAACTTTGCCTCCCCTAAAAAACAACAGATGTCCGAAGCACTAACCCCGTCTCCTCTGAGTGTGACTGTATGTGGAGTGACTGTATGTGCGATGTGATTAGCGAGGGTGAGGTGTGCTGTTGCGAGTGCACCCCAAGCTCATGCAGTGGGGATCTGGAGAGAAGATGGTCATGTGACCCAGGCCTGGGGTGGTATGGCCAAAAGTGGCCAGAGAATCATGGGGAACTGGACAGAGGCAAGGCGGCATTTCCTACCGGACTCCCTAACCGGACTCCCTAACTTGCAAAGTAATAGCCATTGTTGCCCCAGTGTCTATAATCCCAGTATTTTTGGAGGCTGAGGCAGAACAATCACTGCAGGTTTGAGGCCGGCCTGGATTACATAGCCATACTGTCTCTAAACACAAACAAACATACAAACACAAACTCGCTATCATTTTGGACTGCCTGGAGCGTGAATGTATCTCCAGGATGAGCATCACTCCCAGTGAACATCTCCCAGGAGGGTGAAGCCTCAGGCAAGCAAGAGGCCGGATTGTGAGGAACATTTTTCAGTTTCCAACTTGCTCCAGGCTCAGTGCCCTGTGGGCTGGGCGGCAGGAGCTGGTTTTTCTCAGCCCGCTGATGGGAAAGTTCAGTTCGAAGCCCTGGGTTCCAGAGGCTGAGGCTGAGGGAGATGAATGAGCTGTCCAAGCTCCCAGTCAGAGCCAGGATTTGAACCTGCGCAGGGCCCAGTGCTTAACCAGGACACGGAGACCCAGGGATGTGTGCATATGTAGCTAAACAGTACATAGAAGATTATCCACAGCCACTCACACCTGTATCTTAGTGACCTGAAAGGCTGAGGCAGGAGGAGCCCAGGAGTGTGAGACCAGCCCAGGCACAGAGTGAGCCCCCATATCAGAGTGAACCCCCATTTCCTTCTTATTACATCCCCATGTTTTCCAAACCCAAATATAGAATATACAGTTTGAAAGGATTTTCTAATTCGGGAATTGAGATATGTGAAAACAGAGAAACAGCTTTTTAAAAACTAAAAATACATAAAGTCAATTTTTAAAAAAAATTTCATGTTAAACATTGCTGGTAGTGGGGCATGGTTGCCTGTAATCCCAGCACTTGGAAGGCTGAGGCAGAAAGATCATGGCAAGTTCCAGGCCAGCCTGGGCTACAAAGTGAGCTCAAGGCCAGCCTGAACTGCATGACAAGAACCTGTCTCAAAAAGACCAAAAAAAAAAGGAATATAAGACCAGTGGGGTATGGTTGGTGCACACCTGTAATCCCAGCACTCAGGAGGCTGCACCAGGAGAATTGCCGTGAGTTTAAGGCCAGCCTGGGCTGCACAGTGAGACCTTGTCTCAAAAAAAAATTTCTTTTTAAAGAATATAACATCACAGGTTCTTGGGTTAACTGAGGGGTGTCAAAGTAGAAGACAGGGAAGCTGAAGGGGAAGAGGAAAGACAGTGGTATGAGGAACCAGCCTGGATGCTTCGGCTTTGAATCTGGAGGAAGGAGCCATTAGCCATGGAATGTGGGCAGCCTCTGGACGCTGGGGAGACAACAGAGCCTGTGCTGCATTCCAGCCCTAAGAGGCCCATCAGAGACATCTGACTTCCTGATCGGTAATATAACAAATGCGTGCTATTGTCCTCCTCTGCACTCAAAGTCACTTACGACAGCAGCGACAGCCAGGAACACAGAGCGGAATATAAACAGACAGAGGGCAGCCTGTGCTGCTGGGAAGATGCCTGCAAATTCTTGTACTCCCTTCAAAAGGTGGAGCTCACTTCCCTTCCGGAGTGTAGGCTGGAATCAGTGCCTCATCTGACTAATAAAATAACAAAGGAAGGCCTAAGGGACCTGGTGTGACACCTGATGCTCGTAGGTGGGTCGGTCACGTGCCTGGTCAGTCGTTGAAAGCAACAGGAGGAGGCAGGCCATGGAAGTCCGGGCCGTTCCCCATGTGCATGCTGGCTTGCAGGGGCACGTCCGCTCAGGCAGCACCACATCAACAGGCCGCGCCAACTTTTTTTTGTTTTTTGAGACAGGGTTTCACTGTGTAGTTCAGGCTGGGCTTGAACTCACTGTGCAGCCCAGGCTGGCCTTGAACTCACTGTGATTCTCCTGCCTCAGCCTCACGAGTACTAGGATCACAGGTGTATGCTACCATACCTGGCCACACCAAGTGATTTGAAAATGATTCGTTTTTTTCTTTCCTCACCAATTAGAGTGGTTGGATAAATGATTTGTTTTGCAATGCATATTACTTCTAAGTAGCTTTAGAACATTATTTAGAGAACAATTCCTTTCTGCCTGGCTTAGATTCTTATACTGGTTGTTAACTACTTAACCTTCACTCCTTTCCAAGTGACCCCCCTTCCTTGCCTTTTGTGGACAGTGAGCTCCAGGCAGAGGATGCCTGGGGCTGCCAGGCCACCACAGCCTCTGCCCTTTCAGGGAAGAAGGGGTCCCCAGGGCAGCTTTCCAAGCTTGAGAACTGTTTATGACACAGGAGTCTGCAGAACAGTGTCCAGACCCTCCGAAGCTTGGCCGGCCTGTGTCACCATGTCCCCCAGCATGGACACACAGTGCGAGTGTCACCCTAGGCCCCTGGAGGCTGAAGCTAAGCCTGGCCATGTTCCAGGCACTGAAGCCCTGAGCCAGGTTTGTGTGTTTGTAACAATCTCCAGGAAGCTCTTGACAGGCACCCCTGGGGTTTGGTCATGACCAAATGACCCTTTTGTTCCCTGCCATCTTTGTAGCAACACAAATGCTCTCTTGGCCCCTGGTGTTTCTATGGTAGCAGCAGCCAGCTGGTGGCCATGTCCGTGCGCTGCTCCTCTGCCAGTGTGTGCGCCATCTGTCTGTGTCCACCCATGGGGACCATCCGCGGCCTCGCTGCCCATCCTGGAGCATCTCAAACGCCCCTGGAGTCGGAAAGGATTCCAAGACTCCTCTCAGTGTGTCCACTTGGGACTGCACCAGCCCGCGGAGTTTCTGCCACTTGCCCCTTGCCATGGACATCCAGGTGTCCCCAGTGGTGGACGCTGAGGGCACCGTCATGGTTCCAGGCAGCAGAGCACAACAGACATGGCTGAGCCATGTCCCCAGCCCCAGGCAGCTACGACCAGGACCCCCGGCCACGTGCCGAGCAGGGCTGCCTGGCAGGCCGGCCTGGCCATGCCTGTGGCTGCACCAGAATATGGAGCTTGTGCCAGGGGATATCCTAGAAGTCAAGAGGCCCAGGCCCGGGACTCCAGCTCACAGGTACGAGAAAGACTCTCTAACTTGTAGAAGAGCAGGAAAGCTTGCTGGGTGGTGAAGAACCTGAGTTTTCAGAAAACACAGTTCTGGGTCCTAGTCAAGAAGTGACAGGAAGCAGAGCTGGCCACTCTTCCCAAGGAACAAGTTGGCCTGTGCGTACGGGGTGAGGGCTGGCGCGCACACCTGTGCCTGTGCAGACCAGACGCGGGGACAGGGGGGTGTGGAGTCACACAGGCGGGCCGTGGAGCCCAGCGAGAGAAAGGCGGGGCCGGTAGACTGAAGGGAGAGGCCTGGAACCGCCTGTCCTCCCTGGAAGAGTGGCCTCCCTTGGTGGGCAGGTGGTGAGGCAGGCGCAGTGCCGAGATGTCAGTCCCTGGTGGCACCCAACACCCCGCTGGCCGCCAGAAGCCCTCCGCTTGGCTGTCTCCTATACCATGAGTCCACCTTCCCGGACACAAGCAGTTTAAAAGATCAGTCCCAAACTCTCTGCCACAGAGCAGCCATGTGACCCCGGAGCCACCAATCAGACGTGACACACAGCCCAGCAAGGAGTCCCCAGAGGGGGTAGGTGACCCAGTGGGCCCAACAGCCGACAAGAGTCACTTCCCTATGGGGGAAGGTGAGGACGGGCACCCAACTTACTGCTCTTCTGATCGTCTCTTCTCAGCTCAAATCAATTAGCAATTCGTACCTGCTGGGCAGAGAAAACCTCACCGATACAAAATGTTCCAGGACTGAACATTGTGCTTTTTGCTTTGTTCTGGTGTTGGTTCTGAGACAGGGTTTCACTACATAGCCCAGGGTGGTCTTGAGCCCTCAGTGACCCTCAGCCTCAGCTCCAGTTCTGGGATCATAGGTTTGTGCCACCCTTGCCTGCAAACCTCTAATATGAAAGATGTGAAAAAGATGTTCTCACACAAGGAAAAATTATTTATCCCTAGTTTTGTGTGGTGGTGGGGGTTGAACTCAGGACCTCATGGATGCCAGGCAAGCTCTACCCGTGAGCCACAACCCGGCCTCTAACTCTTATTCTGGCACAGGCTCTTGCTAAATTACCCAGGTTGCCCTCAAATTTTCAATCCCCCTGCCTCAACGTCCCACCTACCTGGGACTACAGGCATGTGCTACGCTGCCCAGTTTATTTTTTATTTTTGTTTATTTTTTGGCGGTACTGGGGATTGAACTCAGGACCCTGCGCTTGCTAGGCAGGCGCTTATACCACTGAGCTAAATCCTCAGCCCCAACGCTGCTCAGTTTAACAAATGTCTTAAAAAGAGTTTGAGATCACATAACTTATATACATTATTTTGTAAATGAGACTAATTTACAAGTGTTTTAATAAAACATCTCTTCCTTTCTGTGTCTGAACACGGTTACATCTCCTTCCACTTGGGCGTGCTCCCCCTAAACTTGCTCAGGTTTACTAAGCAAGCGAGCTAGCGTCACTGGAGGGGCTTCCCACGGCGCCCGTTACTGGAGACCCCTGCAGTGACGTCCAGTCTCCGGCCTGGTTCTGGCGCACAGCGGGAAAGGAAAGCAAGAGCAAGAGACAAAGTAGAGGGCAGCGGGACAGGGATCTGGGACCACCAGTTGCTCCCTAGGAACAAAAGGCCCCGTGTCTCCTCTAGCCACCGTGTTATTAGCCAGCATGGGGAGGGGTAGGGCGCTTACCCTGCAGCAGCACAGAGGCGGTGGTAAAATGGGCAAGTTTAACATCACGAAGGGAACCAGCCGAGATGCGCCCCCACACTGGGTGCTAATCTCACGGAAGGGGAGGAAGATGATCTCCGCATTCCAAAAGCAGCCTAGAGGCAAGCAGCGCACCTAGGACGATACTGTGTCAATTTGCAATTCCTGGCCCCCCACACATCAGCTCTACTCAATGTTTAAAACTATGAAAAATGTAAGTTTGACTAATTTGAATCACTACTCAGAAACTTTATATTCAGAGTAATTTTGTTTCTCAGCATGTCAACTGAAAACAGTCCCAAGACCTTTAGAGAATACAAGCTTGGCCTGGCAAGGGATGTACCTCGAGTGGAGCAGTAGGGCATGTGCTGTGTCCTGAGTTCAATCCCAAGCACAAAAACAACAGATAAAAACACAGAGCCATTCAAAACTGCATTAATACATATTCTAAGACAAATACTAAAATTAATTACAAGCATAATTTTGAGTTTATGTGTTTTTACCTCTTTATACAACACTAAAAGGCAGAAAGGAAAAACTTTGTTTTAATTTTTGAGACAGGGTCTCACCAGGTAGTCTAGGCTGAACTTAAAACTCACTACGTAGGCCAGGGTGTCCTCAAATTCGAAGTCATCCTCTTGCTTCAGCCTCCCAAGTGCTGGGATTACAAGTGTACACCATTACAGACAGCTAAACTAGATAGAAATTAATATACAGTCAGAGAGAGACTAGGCCTTCAAGGAAGTCAGCACACAAGATATGGAAAAGACATCAGAACTGTGTCTGGAGGCAAATCTGAAACGAGCCAGGCCTCAGGACAGACCCCAGGCCTGGGCCGTAAAGAGCAGCCTGAGACTGTACTGTGATTAGCACCACCTGGTCCAGGGGACCAACAGGGTGCTGCTGGGTGCAGTGGCGGGTGGGACTGGGGGCAGTGGAACACCTGGACTGACGCTCTCCTCCCTCGGCCATGTACCTGTGCTCCATGTCTCGCTTCCCCACTGGGCCTTTGTTAGTCAGGTAACTGTACTTGTAATCCTACAGGCTGATGGTCTTTTGGCCCACACTGTACCCACATTGTGACTTTGCTGTGTAAGTTGCCCCTGAGGAGGTCCCGACTCCTGCAAGTCCAGAACTGTTCTTCTTATTGCCAAGAAAACTCTCCTAACTTCTTCCCTTGGTTCTCCGCGGTGTTATGAGACCAGGAACTCGGCACAGTTGACATCTCACAAGTTGGGGGTTATATTTTTCCTCTGTTGCCAGCATAGCAGGCTGGCAAGGAAAAACTTTAGACAAGCCAAATCTAAAGAGTTTTGCTGAGCCAAGAATGATTCCAGGCTGAGTCGGCCTTGGAACCAGAGGAGTCCTTAAGAACTGTGGTTGGTACCTGTGCATGGGAAGTGGCAGTGAGGCGGAGGCGGCTCGCTGGGGCTGGGCAAGGCGTTCTGGCTCCTGGGGGTCAGCAGCCCCTCACCGTCACTGACCCCCGGCTACCGGGACTGGCCGAGATCCCAGCTGCTAAACATCACACTCCTCGGCGAGGTTTTCATCAGCTTACAGGGGCAGGGAGGCTGCAGTGCCTCAGGGAAGGGTGGCAGCACCCTCCGGCCAAGTTTAGCTTCCATGGAGATAGGTCTGTCCTGTCATTTTCACTGCCTCATGAAGGGATGTGGAAAGGCAGAGTTGGAAGTTTGCAGAAAGGAACTGTCTTTATGTGCTCAAAGCCGGCTAAGGTTTGCTGCATTTATTTTTACAAGATTTTCAAAAAAGAAGTTTAGACACAAAATAAGAATTTGACCATTTCTCTGTTAAAACTATGTAATTTTCATGGTTATAAAAGAGCTAAGGGTGGCCCTGAATCAAGGCCAGCAGTTTTCTGTAGCTGTTGGTTTCAAGCAGGAGCCTAAAGTGGTATCTTTCTATGGTCTGTTGGCCATTTCAGAACTTTAGAAATGTAATGGTCAATTCACTAGAAAGTAACAAATAACTGAATAAATTTTACGAGAGGACTTGAAGATGATGACCGGATAGGCAGCAGAGAGAGAACCTCCCGGAGGAATGCCACTCAGACAAAGGAATATAGGAATATAGCAACATGTGAAGGACAGAAGGGAAAGAGGTGGGTATCCTGAACTCAGGAAGGATCTGAAATGGGAACTGAGGCCCTCGGAAAGACTAAGCAAAACCTCTGCTGGAGGAAAGGATCAGAGATCTGCCATGGCGCAGTTGGGGGGAGAGGAGAAGGAGGAAGTCACCACTCCAAGCACACCCATGGTCCGCGCCCTTGTTCCGGCATTTGCAGCTTCAGCTTCAGAGGCCCATGCTCACGGAAGCCTCCCGACTCAGCCAGGGGAGAGCGGAGTTCCAAGAGCTGGTCCAGGGCTGGAGAGAAGAGGGCGCAGCCAGCAAAGGAGGCAATGGCGGTCGGGAGCAGTTGTCGAACCCAGTGTGAGAATGAGAGGTTGTGACAGCCACTAGGGCAGAGTCCCCACCCTGCGGCAACCTTCCTAATCAGCGCCTGGAGAGAATCAATGCAACTAGTACACAGCGCACCACACCCGGCTCTGCACCTACCTCAAGATGGTGGCCCCCTGCCTCTCAGCTGGGTGAGCGGCTACTGGCAGAAAGCAGCGGGGAACCTCAGTGGTGAGCCACGGCGGCTCCCAGGGATCCAGCAGAGGAGTGGATGGGGGCTCCAGCACTGCAACGGGAGGGAGATGCAGATGGAGGTGGATTGCGTGGCTCCACGCCCTTCTCACTCCAACATCAGGCAGGAAGCACGAGCTGGGTTGCCAGAACTCAGCTCCCATCCTGAACTCTCTCAAATTAGATGAAAAGCAGCAGACCGGGAGTCTGAAAAACAACATACTCTATACAGCAGACCTGAGAAAATCCTCCAACTCTATTCTAGAACTAATCTTTAAACTCAGTTCATACCCTGAACTAACACAGTGAGAACAGGCTGGGGAGATTTCAAGTCCTTATACCAAGCATCGTAAGTTCGTCCAATGCCCAGCTTCAAGGGGTGGGGAATGGTAATACTGGAGATCAGGAGGAGGTAGGAGGAGAAGAAAGGGCCTCTGGCATCGAGGCAATGGGACAGAGCTGAACGGGTCACCGAGGGCACCCCGATGGGGGCGTGCCCTGTGGCTGCCCTGCTGTGGGCGCCCCGTGGACTGGACCTGCCCCCATCCACAGCACGGTGACAGGGCATAGCCAGGTGGTCCGCTGTGAGCATAGGTGCTTTTCCACCTCCGACCATGGCAGTTTGTATACACCCATGTATGCTATAGTATAGTCTGAGGTAGGTACATCTGTTCCCAAGGCGAGAGTCCAGGGGTATAGATAAACCCAGGAGTACAGTTATTATCACAGGGAAGATGACTGACTGAGTGGTAGGGCAACGGAGATGAGGGAGGAGAAAATTGAATGATCAAATGGGCCATCATCTGTATAACTAACATGTGAAGGTAACATTATGTAGGACAGCATCCAGAGCTAATTCCCTTCTATGTTCTCTATAATTTGTATTTCCTCAATCGTTTTTGTATGAAAAGAAGTGAAGATAACTTTATATTATACAGCATCCAGTGCTGATTCCCTCCTATCTTCTCTATAATTTGGCATTTCCTTTAATGTTTGTGTGTTAACTAGTGTGAAGATGACATTGTGTAATACAGCATCCGGTGCTAATTCCCTGCTATGTTCTGTATAATTTTGTATTTTCGATATTGTTTATGGCTTGTTCTGGTTCATATGTCTCCATTCTTTTGTCTTTAAAAAAAAAAAAGAGCTAAGGTTATAGGTTATGTTCCCTCCTATGTTTATTTTAAATCATTTTATTTTCTCTTTAGTTAAATGGGGTGGCTAGGTATTGTTTCCAGTAACCCAGGATCTTTTTATTTATTTACCTTTTTGAGACAGTCTCACTGCACAGTTCAGGCTGGCCAGCTGGCCATGAACTCACTTTAGCCCAGGCTGGCCTTGAACTCACAACAATCCTCCTGCCTCAGCCTTCTGAGTGCTGGTAACTCATGATCTTAAGTGAACTCTCTGGGCAAGTTTGATATTTCTGCCTTGTCTAAATTGAAACCTAGTTGGAGATACAGCTCAGTGGCACAAGTGCCTGCCTGGTTGGCACAAGTGCCAGCCTGGTAATCACAAGGTCCTGAGTTCAATCCCTGGTACCAAAAAATAAATAAATAAATTGAAACCTAAACAGACTTTTCATACCTAAAACTGTCTTTGAGGCTTCCCACATGGCCCAGAGAAATCACCAAGAATTTGAGGTGCTCAAAGTGATTTAGTCTCTCAGATACGTGACTGAATGAATTCATTAAGCCTTGTCAGATACGAAGAGATGCTTTTATGGCATGGACACAAGCTTTCCAGAAGCTATATGCTATAGAAACTGCTGGAGATAGCCATGCATAATGACCCAAACTGTGATCCCAGTATTCAGAAGGCTGAGGCAGGAGGATGGCTCTGAGTTCAAGGCCATAGAGCAAAACTTCATCTCATAAGTAAATAAATACCTGGAAGTACAAAGTGAGTTCAAGGCCAACCTGAACGACACAGCAAGATGCTGTTTCATAAATACATACACAGATACAAACTGCTGGAGAGCTGATTGTGGCCTGGTTCTCTACGACAGGACTCTTCATAGTGGACCTGGTGCTACTTCGCCTGAAACTAAACAAAAGCAGCATAATGCCGTCAGTGCAATTTGTTTGTCTCTGAAATGTTAACTTGCTTGCAACTTTACTTTTTAAATCTAAATCTACCATCTTCTAGGCTGGTGGTTTTCAATTGGGGATCCACTCCCCTCATGTAGAGTTTCATTAAAATACCTCCACATGTTTTTGGGTTTAATCTGTGTTTAATGAATTGCTTCCTGGGGCTGGGGATATAGCTCAGTGGAATAAGCGCTTGCCTAGCAAGCGCAGGGTCCTGAGTTCGATCCCCAGTACCGCAAAAAAAAAAAAAAAAGAATTGCTTCCTGGATGTTCTTAATATATGATTGGTGTCAAAAATATAAAAAGCAATAGACCCTGGACCGGGGGCTGTCACTCAGTGTAGAGCACATGCTAAAGATACGTGAGGTCCTCTCCTCACATGAGCGACAATATGTGAGGTTTGATCCCCAACATCAAAAAGTATCTGGGGAGAAAAGAAAATAGATGCAGATGCAGTAGAGACTTTAGGGCTGCGGGTGTATCTCACAAGGGGAGCTCTTGTCTGGCACACCAAGGCCCTGGATTTCATCTGTCACTGGGGCCAGTACCACACGGGGAACGAGCACCTCTGAGCCTAGGCAAGGGAGACTTTTTCTTTACAGAAAGGAATAACTAAGCTGGAAGGGGAGAAGCTCAAGCAAACATTTTTATTTTATTCCTATTGATCTGAGGGCAGAACAGTTCAGCTAAGCATTCATGAGGCACAGAATGGAACATTGGGGGTTTTGAGTGTGATTTGAGGGTCACAGATAAACCAGGGGCATCTAAGGAGTCCTGTCCAGGTGACACGGGAAACATGTATATGATGTTTGTTTGTGTTTTTTTTTTTTTTTTTTGCGGTACTGGGGATCGAACTCAGGACCCTGAGCTTGCTAGGGAAGCGCTTATTCCACTGAGCTATATCCCCAGCCCATAAATGAATGTTTTTCTGAAATTTTTTTTTTTTTTTTTTTTTTTTTTTTTTTTTTTTTTTTTTTTTTTTTGGCGGTACTGGGGATTGAACTCAGGACCCTGCGCTTGCTAGGCAGGCGCTTATTCCACTGAGCTATATCCCCAGCTCCTTATATGATGTGAAGAGAAAGCAGTCTCCAAGTCACACAGGGAAGCTGTTTCCTGGAACAAAGTTCCCATGATGGCAGCACTTAGGTAAGGTGTGTTCTTACTGCATACTTGGTATATTCATGTGTCTTAGGGTTGTTAATTATATTTGGGGGGTGTTATATTTTATAAATATTTTTTCCTGAAAAGACTACTTTGGTTCTCTTTTTTGTAAATTAGATGCAGTCCCCACCTAAAAAAACCCAAAATCTTTTTACAGTACTAGGGATTGAACACAGGGCCCTGTGCATGCTAAGTAAGCACTCTGTCATGGACCTACATCCCCCAGATCTTTTCTTTGAAGTTAGACATTATTTTTATATTTTGTCTAAAATTTTTGATTAACTTTATTGTCTTTTGCATGCCCCAGAAACCACCTAGTTTTCTTGTCAGCTACACTGTCTCGTAATGGATTCTCATCAGACCTTTCACTTCTGATAATTCACAGTAGTTATTTTAACCACAGCCACTTGGAGCCTTTTGCTATCTACAGATACGCTGTTTTACTCTGATGCTTCTCTGATGAAGAGTAACCTTTCTTTGAGATTACTTTTTATCAAGATGAAGGTGACTGAGGAGGAAAACTGTTTCAACAGGAAATCATGCACTTCCATGCTGGTGATCAGATTCTGGCTCTTGCACCTTTTCGTACACTGCAGGTGACATATGACAATTCTGTTTTGTCTGCTGGTGGTCTAACTGCCTTCCTCTCACTGTGGAAAAGCTAGCTTGGGTACCTGTGTATATTGGATTGGATGCTGTCACCTTGCCAAACTGTCAATTCTTACAAAATTTCAATTCTTCCCATTATCATCAATATCTGCTGTCACCTTGCAAATAATGTTTCCAATTTTTCTACCTCCTGCTTAACTCACCATCACCAGACTAAAACCTGGCCATCTAGACGTGCATCAGGGCTGTCTGCCTTACACAGACCTTTCTCCAGGACCTGCAGAACCCTGTGACTGACACAGACCTCAAGGCCCCATCGTCAGCACACACTATGTGGGGCTGGACCTCTCCCAGGACAACCCACCATCAGGGCCAAGAGGCCCAGTGAGATGCTCAGATATGCACGTGTCTATGTGAGCAGAACCAACACTGCACACCACTGAGGGTGTGGACACCCAGCTCTGGGGCTTCCAGAGCCTGTTAAGTTGGGCAGCATCACCAAAAGATTTTCTTCCGTTGCTGTTTGGGATCCGTGAACTAGTTACCCTCAGGGTTCGATTCCTGGCTCCACCTGAATCTAGCCTAATATTCTCTTCTTCATTTTGATCACCCCCTTGCAAGATGCCTGATCCCATGACTCTAATAAAACAACTGTCCACTGCCACCACCTCTCACTAGACAGGTCACCCGATTCTGCAAAGACAGCACCAGCAAGAGCCCTTGACAGAGTGTTTCTTAGCCCCTGTTAGCTCCTAAGTTTGTGGCCCTTGGAGCTGTTCAAGGATGGATGACACCTTGTACAAAAGGGGTCTGGGGATGATGAACTTTGCTTCAACCCTCGTCCCCCAAAACAACACTGGCTTTGAGCTGCCCCACCCAGCTGGTGTTCTGGGAAAGAGCTAACTGTAAGTCTGCTCAGCCCTGGCACCGCCCTACCCTGGCACCAACCATAAGGCCCGTTTTCCTCCTTCAGCAGGACTTCCACAGGACTTGTGGGTGACACAGATGGCTCTTGTCGGACTGGGAAAGAATACCTGCCACCCACCACTTACGGGAGGTTCTCTCCGGCTCACAGTTTACTGTACTCAGTCTACAGTCAGCTGAAAGGGCACACCGGGAGAGCCTTGGGGAGCAAAGCTGCTCACACCATGGTGCCAGGAAGGAGCAGGGAGGAGCCGGGGATGGGACGGTACCCTTCAGGTCACACCCATGTCAGTGCCCAGTCTCTTCCAAGCAGGCCCGTCTCTGAACAGCAAGCTCGGTACCAATGCCTCAGAGAGCTGATCCGCTGGAGAACGCTGTGCCTGCATCAGTCACCTGCCCCAGCCCCACCTGAGGGCAAAACTTCTCAGGGACACCTGTATCTGTACCGTAACACCGTTTTCTCCGAGACATCCTCCTGGGTGGATATTCTCCCTCTCAGTGAAGGGCTTCTCAGTTATCTTGGGCATTTCATCTTCGTGGTGATTTTCGATATACCAGGTGGAGGACAACCCTACTTTTGCTTTCAATACAGGAAAAACGTACACGCTTTTCCAGGCCAAGGCAAGAGCACCAGTGAGGGAGGTGGAAGAGCACGGACGAGACACCGGGCCAGCCTGCGTGTTCAGTGGAGGGCAGGCGCCGAGCCAGCTCCTGAGACACATTTACACATCTTGGCGCCCTCAGGAGCTTGCAGCCAAGGGAGGTGATGTGTTAAGCACAATAACCACAACACGAAGCCGGGAGTATTACGCTGTGCTGTGTCAGCTACGCTGTCACCGTCCAGGATGAAAGTGTACTCTGGAGCTGGCTACGGCGCCGCACACCTTGGTCCCAGGTACTTGGCGGACTGAGGCAGTGAGTTTGGACCAGCTTGGGCAGCACAGCAAGACTCCTCTTGAAGCAACAACAAAAGCTGTGGATTTTCACTTGGGACAAGGGAGGCAACGAAGGGATAGGGACGAGCACATGTCAGGCGGGGAGAAGTGGGAACGGCGACCACGGAGGCAGAGCCGGAGAACACCCTCAGGAGAGCGCCAGCGAGGAGCAGGAGGCGTCTCGGACAGGCGGTGCCGTCACACAGCCAAGCCCAGGCTTGGTCACGTCCATGCTGGTGGGAGGCAGAGGCCAGTGAAAGTTTTGAGCTGAAGGATACCAAGCCAGGCACTAGGAGCACGGAGCCAGCTGGGTTAGAGGCTGGAGGGGCCGTTAGGATGAGATGGGGCTCTCAATTTGGGACATGCAGGGAAGATGGTCCAAAGATTACAGTGCCCTGCGGGCAGAACCTAGGCTCAAAGGCTGAATGGGACCTTTGGCTCTGAGTCACGCACTGAGGTAATTTTTTTCCTTTTTGGTTCTCAGAAGTAAACCCTGGGCCTCCCACTAATTTATATCTAGAATTTTTCCTTTGCCTATCACCTACTGGTTAAAAGCAGCAGAGTTAGCAAAAAGCAAACATTATTTAAAAAACCACACAAAACTCTTGCATAGAGGAACAAGTGCGCCAGCAATCAGCGGGTGCCACGCACTTATCCCGTGCGTGCCACGCCGCCACTGGCCATCCTGCACAGGCACTGGGGCTGCTCTGCCTGTCTCCTCTGCATTGCCAGCTCCTCCCAGTGAGGCTCTGCTGATGGTGGGAGGCTGCAAGCTGGGGCCGTGAGAAGGTGCCTTCTGCTTCCAATTTAAGTATGTTATGGAAGAGATGAAATTGTAGCGTGTGTGTGTGTGTGTGTGTGTGTGTGTGTTTGAGACAGGGTCTCGCTCTGCAGTTCAGGCTGGCCTTGAACTCACTTTGTAGCCCAGCCCTGGAACTTGAGGTAACCCCCGTCTCAGTTGCCTGTGTGCTGAGATTACAGGCGCGTGCTGCCACATCCACCTGTAGCCCCACTCTGAATTACAGTGGACCAGGCCATCTGCAGGCCCATCCTTGTAGCCACGTGCCCAGCCCCTGAACGTAATGGGAATAAATACATGGCAGCTGCTGAGTCCCTCCACGCTGGCTTAGCCACGAAGCTGAGGGGAAGCACCTGAATACCAACAGTGCATCACAGGCTGAGAAAGTGGTGCCGATAACAAAGGCTGGAAAGACGCAAGGAGGAAGTACCTGTCCCATCTCCAGCTAACTCGTCACATGACTGGAGCACCATCAAGTTGATGGGGGCTAACTCCAACTGCAGCAGCAGAGATGTAGTGTCTTCCTGGAGCAAATACGCACATCCTTGACACCTGCTATGCTGCTATTGCTGTGGAAGATGCTTTCCCTTCTTATTTCAATTGGTAAGGACCCCAAAATGCTTTTACCTGGCCCAGCCAATGGGAAATGCTGAGGAGCTCTAGGGCTACATGAATCCCCTGGTTTCCGCCCTAACACAGGGGGTGGAGGTCCTGACCACAGAATAGTGGTCTGCCAAACTGACAATACTACACTGGTTCTGATGCGCAGAAAGGCGCTAGCAGACTGGATAGCCTAGAGACCTGTACACAGAGAAGACAGACCCCAGGAAGATCCAAACACCTATCAGTGAGGCTTCCAGAGATCTGACTGGGGAGGAGCAGGTTAAGACAGCCCCTCCAAGCCAGGTGTGGTGGTGCACACCTGTGATCCCAGCACTTGGGCGGGGGTGGTGGTAGTGGTGGTGCTGTGGCAGGAGAATTGCTTCAAGTTTGAAGCCAGCCTGGGCTACAAAATGAGTTCAAGACTAGCCTGACCTGCATAGCGAAACCAAGAAAGAAAGACAGAAAGCAAGCAAGCAAGGCCCTCCAAGGTGAAAGATGCTGCTGTTTGCTTCATTTATCCCTAAAAAAGGAAAATTCTTGGCTGGGCCCTTTTGGTTTTTGGAGGCAATATATACCAAATTTGCGTGCGTTATTTCACCCGCACTTGCTGCATGATCAGTTTTGAGGAAAGACTATAGCAATGGGAAGTCACATCCAGGCCAGGTTGGAGCACAGCTGCTCTCACAGCCAGGCCTTGGGACCCAGCACATGTCACACACAAGTGTCTCTGACAAACAGCAAACACCAACAGGAGACTCACAGTACAGAAATGGAAGGTTTGGGAACAAAGCCACACCCTCTTCTCCAGACAACCAGGTTCACTTGAAAAACATCCTGATTTTCCACTGGCCTCTACAGAACAATGGTTGGTTAGCCAGGAGGCATCAAGTGACCATGTGAGCTGAGCATCTCATTATGAGTTCAGATTTGACCTGTGTAGGTATGAGCTGAGACCTGTGCAGCGAAGACAGCAGGGATGGGACTGAGCAGGTCCGGAAGACACAAGCAGAGAGCGCGTCAGCACAAGCACCTGCTGCTTCGCCTCCTCTCCCTTAGGTGTCATCTGTGCCCCGTGGGGCACTCCTTGTGACCCCCGTGGGGCACTCCTTGTGACCAGCTGTAAGAAGGAAGTAACATGGGCCTGCTCTGCAGGGAGATCTTCCCATGGCGGCCCTCACAAAAGGGATGGCTACAGCACACTTCTCTTGGAGGAGATGATAAAGGACAGGACAAACAGAAGCCTCCCAGTGGGCAGAGCTTTGGGCTGGCTGGCATCTTTCCAGTGAGATGGACGTACATGGACAGATGTACAAATAAGGCTATGCTGACTAAGATGAGTGTTAGAACTCTGGTGAGGAGGTGGGGCAGCGGGAATCTGTGGTTGCGCTTGTCAGGAACAGGCAGCGAGAAGACTAGAAAGCCCATGGCAGCACAGAGCCACACGATGGGCTGGTGACGCATGGAACTCATCACACTCACCCCGGAGCCCGTCATGGAGCAGCTGGCCTGGACAAACGATGAGATGCCTCCTCCATGCAGCCATGCTGCTGCTGGTGAGCAGGACAGAACTGAGCCCACTGCCTGTGGCAGGCAGTGGCTTCCTCCTCAGCAGCAACACTGGAGGAGGGACTCTGGGCCAGCTGTCATCCTAGAGGAAGTGAGCCTATTAAGAATTTCCCTTTAGGGGCTGGGGATATAGCTTAATGGAATAAGTGCCTGCCTGGCAAGCGCAAGGTCCTGGGTTAGATCCCTGGTACCGCAAAAAAAAAAAAAAAAAAATTCCCTTTAGCCAGGCATGATGGCACATGCTTGTAATCCCAGCACTTGGGAGGCTGAGGCAGGGAGATCACTGGGGGTTTGAGGCCATCCTGGGCTACACAGTGAGTTCAAGGCTAGCCTGAACTGCATAGGGAAGCCCTGTCTTAAAAAAACACAAAACCAAAATAACTTTTCCTCTAGAGTGCTCTGTGCCTCACCTTCATAGCACCCACGTGAAGCACAGGGGAAGCCAGCTGGGGTGACTAACAAGGTGCTATCCCATCCCACCAGGCTGGCATGAGCGGGGACCTGGACTCACTCAGCTGCACCCAGGAGAAAGGAGCTGTCTCCCCCCAACCCTACCCACATCAATATGGGGAGCCAGACTCCTATCCCCGCCAGGACAGGCTCAGACAAGGCCAAGACAAGATTTAAATGAGATCCCAAGTTTCCGAGGTAACACCCCAGATATACACCCATTCAAAGTCACTCCGAGAACACATCAAGAACTAAGGAAATCTCAACTTCAATGAGAAGACAGTCAACAGATGCAACATGTCAATGACCCAGATGTAACAACTGTGTGGCAAGGATTTTCAAGCAGCGCCATAAAAAGCACTTCAAGAAGTCATTATTAACACACTGGGAACAAGTGAAAAATAAATTCTCAGTAAAGGAGTAGCAGGTATAAAGAATGAAACTTTAAAAACTGAAAACAGTAATTCCAAACGAAGAGCTCAACAGTGACCACTGGGGCCACAGGGAAGAACTGGGGAACATTCAGGGCAGAAGTCATACATGAGCAAGGGCAGGCAGGTCGGATGTGGCCCTGTCAGGTCACTTCCAAAGACCGTATCTGAAGATCCAACAGTCAGGCAGTTGAGGTCCTGAAGGAGAGAAAACAAGAACAGGGCTGAAAAGAAAAAACTTGCAGACACTGGGTGTGGTGGCGCACGCCTGTAATCCCAGCACTCAGGAGGCTGAGGCAGGAGAACCACAAATTTGAGGCCAGCCTGGGCTACGCAGTGAACTCAAGGCCTGTTTGAGCTACATATAGAAGTCTATGCCAAGATAGGTCACAGTCCAATCTGAAAACTGAAGACAAAATACTGAAAGGAAAAAGAAACACCACCTTATCTTCCAGGAAAAACAATCTGAAGGATGGCAAATTTCTCATAAAAAACTAAACAGTATTTTTAAAAATGATATAAGAATGATCAACTCAGAATTTTATATTCAATAAAACTATCAGTAATTAAAGGGAACTGAAGGTATTTTTGGGTGACAGAAAATTGACAATAGATTTTCTTTCTCAAGTTTTTAAAATTAAGCTTAAAGCAAGACTTTAATGCTAATTTGGTTCTGCAAGTACACAGTCATATTAGAGGTGGGAGAGGGGGCCATGGAGACCAGCTCATTGTGTAAGGCTCAGTATATATAACTACACTTTAGGGCTGGGGATTTAGCTCAGGGGCCCAGCTTCTGTCTGACAAGCATGAGGTCCTGAGTTCAATTCTTGGTACCCAAAAAACAACAAAACTATATAGCAACCACTGAGGAAACACTAAAAAATGCTATGGAAAAAAACATCAAAACTATATTCTAAAAAATATTTAATAACTCACAAAGGTAGGAAAAAGAAAGCAGAGTACAAAACAGAACAAAAACTAAGATGGCAGACTTATGCCCTAACATCTATAATTACATATAATAGAAACAGTCTAAAAACATGAATTAAACGATTGGCAGAAGAAAAAAAAAATCACATGCAAAATGCAGTCTGTCTACAAGACAATCACTTCCAATGTAATGATATAGGTAGGATGAAAGAAAAGAATGGAAAAAATATTATATAAACACTAATCTAAGAAAGCAAGAGTGGCTGGGGATATAGCTCAGCGGTACAGTGCCTGCCTGGCAAATGTAAGGGTTCTGAGTTCAATTCCTGACCCCCAAAAAAAAAGAGAGAAAGCAAGAGAGGCTGTGCACAGCCCAGTGGTAAAGCACAGTTAGCATGCACAAGGCCCTAGGCACAAGTAACACAACATAAAATAAAGCAAACAAAGGTACCATCAGATAAAACAGCCTTCAGGGCAAAAAAATTACCAGGGACAGAGAGGGACATTATATAACAATAAATGGGTCAATGCACCAAAAAGATATGAGCCCCACAGGTGTGTATACCAAATAACAGAAATGCAAAATCAAAAACACATGAAATAAGATAGACAATTCCATAATTATAGCTGATGACCGATAACTTGACAGAAAATCAAGGATCTGTAAGAATCTGCTGGGCATGCTGGAGCACTTGGGAGGCTGAGGCATGAGAACTGCTGAGTTCCAGGCTAGCCTGGGATACATAGTAAGTTCAAGGCCAGCCTGACCTACATAGTGAGGCCTTGTCTCAAACAAACAGAATTTAAATAAATAAATACAAACAACAAAGAAACCCTTTGAAAACCTAAAAACTTACCATACAAATAATTATACTCCTGAGTCTATGTTCTAGAGAAATGAAAACACAAAAATCTGTATATAACAGCTCAGGGCAGCTTTCTTTTCCCTTAATAGTTCAAACCTGGAAACAAGGCTGGGCAGGAGGCACATCCTCTGGAAGAGGGAATCAGAACGACTGTTCATTTGAGCCCAACCTGGGCAACTAGAAGACTTAACAAAACTCTCTCAAAAAAGAGGGGGAGCTGGGGATGTAGCTCAGTACAAAGGCCCTGGGTTCAATTCCTAGTGCCACCAAAAACAGAAAACCCCAAAACAAGCAAAACATCTCTCACCAGGTGACAAATGTTAACAGCGTCATGAACTGCATTCGGCAATACACAGAATGCGCTACGGGATGTGCACAACTTGGACGGACATCAAGGGAATTATATGGGTGGGAAAACCTCAAAAGGTCAGATACTGTACGATTCTATTTACGCACTATTTAGAGATGCAGTATGTCTGGTTACTACGGATCTGGAATGGCAGCACGGGCTGGAGAGTAACCATCGAGTGTCAGCACGAGGGAGAGCCTGTGCCGAGGGGGTGTCCTGTAACTTGGTGGTGGTCACGGATACAGTGACACACTGCACCCACATCAGTTCCTGATTGCGATGCTGTTCTAGTGTTACAGTTTGTGTCTGGATGTTCCTCCCAAAGCATCCTGAAAGCCTCATGCAGTCATGGGGGTAGGGGCGCGTTTCAGAGGAGTTTGTGACTGATTAAGGGTGGGTGCTACACCTGCCCTGGGGCGGGTAGCCTGCTTGTTGCTTTTGCTGTCTTCCCCTGCCACTGACTATCCAAGACAGCCAATTGTGGACTGAACCTTCTACAAAGTGTGAGCTAAATAAACCTTTCCTCCTGTAACTTTGGGTGTCAGGGGTTTTCTCTCAGCAATGAGAAAGTAACTAGGATGACTCAGCCATTAGCAGGTCGGGGACATGGTGAGCACACACAGCGCCTCTTCACGATCACCATGCCATCACACACGTCTAATCAGCCCAATAGCAGCGTCCAGTGTGTGTTTTTAGCCTCTTTACTCCTTAGAAAGGTAACAGGAACCACATGAGCTCCTCCAACAGGGCAGGAAGGCTAAGCGGCCTGCAGCTGTTTAAATCAATGAGAGGTCTTCAGAATGTGAACAGAGAGCAGTCATCCACACAGTACTCGGGCTGGTGGCCCTGACACACTGCACCCACAGGTTGGAGTCAGCAGAGGACACGAGGCCAGGCAGCAGACCTGGAGGCTCCAATTCACAGAGCACCTGAGAGCACATTCCTGTTCCAGCTATGTGGTGAGTTTCTGCTGCTTGTAACCATCAATCCTGACTAAAACACAGGTACGCTTAGAACAGGAGAGAAGCCTTGTTGCATCTCAGTTTCTGCGGCCCTGCTCCTGCCCTCCTGAAGAAAAAGACAGCTGTCATTTACACACCCTAAGCCGTAGCTTTCCCGCTCCAGCTCCTGGAACTGGAGACACTGGGGGAGAGAGAGAAGGACGGAGTGTGCCGAGTATTAAGCAGGGCTCCCTCCTGCAGCCTCGGCCTTCACCACAGGGTGTTGGCGCCAAGTGCGGGAACTAGAGATGCAAAGCTGAGAAGGCTCCACACTCCTCACTGAACCACCAACCTGTTTACAGCTGGCTGGCACTCAAGAGCCACACGCACACTAACAATACGGCAATGCACGCGGCAGTGCAGCTGCGCAGTCATCTCTTCCACAGTACTGTCCTTCTTGCTGAGCCTATGGCGCAGTACTGTAGATTTCCGCTGTTATACATGACAGTACTACATGAAAGTTATGCAAATGAAACACAAGTCATCAAGCTGGAGTTTTCTTTGACCACTTTTGTTCTATTGTAGTACACATACTATATGCAATTCCTCACTTAGTGATCAGTTCCTTTAACGACCTAGTTGCAGGAAAGCGTTAAGGAATGTCTGCACATGATCAGCACTAACCTGGAGGCTGGGATTCACTCATTTCTAAGTATTTACTCACTGAGGCAGAGGTGGAGGTACAGAACATGCAAAGGGACACCGGTTTCCTAGGACCAAAAACAAAGGACACCACCCAACTTAGGCCTGCCAGGAGTCCCCAACCCCAGCAGCCATTGCTCATGGCCTGGTGCAGGTCCAATTACAAGGGTCACACGGAGGCACGCTGACACCACCTCCTAGGTGCACTAGCACTGCTGGGCTCCACCGCAGGACCCCAATGCAGAAGAGAACAGCATGGCCATCAGACTGCATGGGTTCCAGTACAGCTCCACCGCCGCCTGCTGTGATTTCTCTGCCCGTTTCCTCATAGGTAAAATGTGAGTTCACCGTACCTATACCTCACAGCATCTGACCTTGGTTAAGACCATCACTGGCATCACACTGTCCCCTTAGCTGTCTTTTGTGCCCGCTAATTGGGTAGAACCTAGAACAAATGTGAAGTCAAACAAAGAGAAATGGAAGGGTTGATTTTGGTGTTTTTAATTGTTTTTGCTAAGAACACAGTGGCTCTGTTCCAGCCAAGACTGTGCTGGTGGCGGGGCCACTCGCAGGCATGTCTTTGGTCCTCAGTGACCTCTTCAAAGCCCAAAGACACCTATAGGCCAGCAACACACACCTGCTGTCCAAGAACTTGAAGCCTTGATCCTTCTGCATTTTCCACCAAGAGCATCACCTTCTGAGGTTGAGACCTCTGAGCCTGCTGCAAGATAGTTGGAGACACCGTGAGATGTATGAGAGGGGCCCTTTGGGGGGGGGGGGGCGCGACACTAGACTTCGAACTCTTCTGCCGCTGGCCGGCACTCCATGGTGAAGGTCTGTGTTCCCAGAGCCCACTCTGCAGTTCTGAGGGCTTCAAGGTGTGTGGCGAAGCCTCAGCAGTCACACCACACTCGGGCTACACGGAGGGCTGACCAGAAAGGCAGGACATGAGTGGATCCGCCTGGCTCAGCGTCTGTCAGGAGCAGCCCCAGGCTTTGCTGGGCTGCTCTGCTGTCGTAAGGTGTGTTCAGGGCCGTCTTCACGGAGCCTCAGTCTTCATTCCTCTTTGCTCTTTGGTGTTTTCTGATCCTACCGGTAGTATAAAGCTGTCAACCCTGAGCCCTGGATGCCTTTCAGTGTTCATATCTTCCTTAAATTTATTAGATGCCTTCTGAATTTCAGAAGACAATAACTTACCAGTTAATGCAAAAATATAGCCTAATTCTGTAAGAATCAGAGCAAGGGGCAAGGGAGAGGGCCTGGGGGTTAGGGAATCCTCTCCACTTCCAGAGCATCTGCCCTTAACTTGCCTTGTCTTCGACTACCAAGTGTAGTGTGCTTCCTTTTGGCATCACCCAGCAGGCAGGCGAGGCTCTGGGACTGATGTGCCAGCCCGGATGTACACCACACTGTGGGTAAGGGCCCCAGCCTGGACAGTCATACTCAAGGTGCCTTGCCTTGCCTTATTTATCACCCTGACTGGAACAGTCTAAGTATGAAAGGGAAGGGAGCCTGCGCTGGAAACCAGGTGTGAACCCAAATCCCATACCACATTGCACACAAGCCCTGTGAAGAGGTCAGGAGAGTCCTGGTGCTCCCTCGCCAGTGAGCCTTTCACTAGGCCCCCAGGGCTCAGGCTGGCACATGAGCACAGCACAGAGTGAACACTATAAATGCCACACCTCCAGACAGGAAGAGAGAAGCCGTGTGGCAGCAACACTGGAACTGGTTTTCACCATCCCGAAGCCCAAGCCTCTGAGCCAATGTATCACCTTCGCTGCTGGCCCTGCTTCACCCCTGCACCAGAGATGGGGCTTAGTCTTCCCCTGGCTCGGCAAATACTGCTTCTCACTCTCAGCTAAGCACCAGGTCTTCGGGTGCCAGTCACATGCCCCAAGGTCAAACTGTCCGTGCCACAGGGCCGCTCTGTTCCTCCTCTTTAGACGCTCTGGACCCACAGGCTCTCTGAGTGTGGGAGCTGCCCACAGCGTGGTGAAGAGGGAGGACCTGCGCTTGTCTTGCAGAGACTGCTGTTCCCCACATCCTAGCACAGCCACGGGTCAGAGAGATGGCACAGCCAGTTTTCATGGCCTCCCTCTGGGAGTTCCCAGCAGGCTACTCTGTACATGGTATGGTTTTGAAAGATGTTTCCTTGGCCACTTGGTGAAGCAAGAGAGACATTCAAAACAGCCCTCTGACCTTGCCCACAGGCCAGGATGACTGAGATCCTCTGCAGCCCCAGACAGCATGGCCCTCTCCTCAGGCAGGCATGAGGGTCGACTGCGGAAAGGAGGCTCCTCTATTAGATGTAGTGAGCAGGTCAAGCACACCAGCAAGAGGAAGAAGTGCCTTGGGTCCAAGAGTCCTGGATCTGCACTGAGGCTGGGCGTGCTGGGAACCCGAGTGCGATGCTGGAGGGTGCTGCTTCCCTTGCAGGGGCCATGTCACCCGGCCACATGGTTGCTGGAGACCCAGAGGCCTGACCCTGAAGACAGCTGGCAGAGAGGCAAAGCGACGACCATAACGAGGTCTCCAGACGCGTGGACAGCTCAGCGGATGCACGAGGGCCCACACCCACTGTGAGGCAACCATCACCAACCTGGTAAGGAGACATGCGAGCAGCATCTTCAGGGTGCAGGAGGCAGGCGCTGTGGTGGGAGAGGCAATGAGCAAGGGTCAGAGTTTTGCAGGCTTCCATATCCCAACCCTCCCACCCTGTGTCCCCATGTGGAGGATGTATTCCGAAGGACAGACTCGATGGAAGCAGCCAGATGCTTTGAGAGCTGCGTGACTGGGAGGACATGAACTCGAGCCAAGAGGTGCCCCTCACCTCAGGACATGCAGCTCCCGGGCCTTGTGAGCTTCCTTTTCCTCACCAAGGGGACACAGGCACTTACTTCCAAAAATGGTTGTGAGGATTAAGTGAATCAGCCCACAGAAAGCAGCTAGGATGTGCTATGTGCTCAGCCACAAAGGTCAGCTCTCACCAATGAGGATGGGGAAGGGGGGAGAGGAAAGGAGACTCGTGAGTCACAAAGAGTGAGAGATTAAAGGGAAGATTTCTGCAAGTGTCCTGACATCATTTCTTAGGTCACTTTGCAGGTGTGCGGAGAGTAGCATAAACTACTGAGCCTTGGGCCCAAGGGTACGACTTCGGGATACAACCCTTGCCCAAGACGCACACAGCCCTGGATTCAATCCACAGCACTGCAAAAACTAATAACCAAAAATCACGTAGAGCTCAGAAGTTCCCCGGTTTAGAAGGAAGGAAGGTAGACAGGGCACCTACTCTCACCAAGTCTTCTCCCACTTCTCTGGACTTCCCATCTGGGAATTCAGAGATGCAGTAGAGAGAGGAAGGATGGAGAGATGGGAAGGACGGGAGGGTAGACACTCAGAAGTCCCAGGGACCCGCCCCCAGCAGCTGGGTGTGTCTGAGCTTGCATGAGCCCACTGTCCTAGGCCACAGCATGAGGGGCTGCCTCCCAGCTCGCCAAGGTCTGGGGTGGCCAGGAGGTCAGAGAGGAGTGCCTGTGACTGTGAGCGAGCAAGGACTCAATAATCTCGGGACTCATGCCAGCACGGCATTCCTCTTCTTTCCTCTGCAGCCTGTGAGCTGTGAGCACACACAACGTTCCATTCCCATTATGGAAACGCAGAATTAATATGAATCAGTGCCAGAAACCAGTTTTCATAGACCTTAGAGAAGTCTAGCTGGTGTTTACTATCTTCCTTCTTTTCTCTTTGGTGCTGGGGCTCAGACCCAAGGGTGCTCTACCACTGATATGGAGCTACATACATCCTCAACCCTTTCATTTTTTATTTTGAGATAAGATTTCATTAAGTTGTCCAGGCTAGCCTCCAATTTGTGATCCTCCTACCTCAGCCTCTTAAGTAGGTGGGATTGCAGGCATACGCCACTATACCTAGCTTACAACCCTTTTTAAGTTCATTTCATTGAGAAATATTATAGTAGGTAACACAAAAGTAAAAAAAAGATTATTAAAACTTAAATGCAACATTATCACACATAAAAAAAACAATTCCTTAATATCAAGTGAGAGTTCAGATTTCCAACTGTCTCATACATGCCAAAAATGGTTGTTTTTTTTTTTTTTTCTTTTTTTTATGGTTGGTTTTTCAATCTTCAAATATTTGTGTTTCCAAAGTCTGAGATACTCAGGTCCTACTAATCCCACCCACTGTAAGTCACAGATTTAAGCCACTGAACTGGATTAGAAAACCAAAGTCCAGAGAGGTGAGGCAATTTGCCCAAGACCACACAACCAGGTGGAGAAGGACGGCCTGCCCCAGCCCTCAAGCACCCGTCCTCAGTACCCTTGTGCAGCACGAACACTGCAGAGACTACTGCAAGCCTTAACTGAGTCGTGCCTTGCCTGCAGGAGGAGGCCCTACACCCTCCAAGCAGTCACGTGCCTCTACCCACAGGCAAACTAAGCTGGCGTCAGCACCAGCAGGCCGAAGCCAACACTGGATCTTTGTCCTGGGCCTGATTCAGCCCTGGAGGATGAGACTCTGCTTCCTTCCTGGCACTGCCAGTGCCCCAAGACCAGCAGGCTGCAGAGGACTACCTGGCACTGACGAAGTGGCATGGCCAGGGACCTGCACTCTAGATGTGTATCAATGCAATGTGACATCAGCAAAGGCCAAGATGGCCTAAAAGAGCCCCAGATGGCCTTGGAGGTCACTTCCACCAAACCACCAAGGAAAGTAGCATTTCTACATTACCAAACTGCTTACAATTTGAGAAAAAAATAAGACACAACCCATTTCACTTTAGGATATACAAACTTTAAATGTGCTTATGATGGAAGATCCAGACATAGAAACCACTACACATCAAATAAAGAATACGCCAACTAGCTGGGCCTGGTGCACACCTGTAATCCCAGCACTTGGGAGGCTGAAGCAGGAGGACTGCCATGAGTTCCAGGCCAGCCTGGACTATATAGTGAATTCAAGCCCAGCCTGGACTACACAGTGAGATTCTTTCTCAAAAAACTAAAAAACAAAACAAATGAACATGACAAACAATTCATAAAAGACATATGATCTCAAAAGTAATCAGGAAAAAAGCACATTACAGAAAACAGATATTCTCATCACTGTGGCTAGAACTGAAGATTAACAAACATTTAAAGGGCAGTTGGCCAGCAGCTGGGCAGAAGTTAAAGCCCATACCTCCACTTACTCTCTCTCTAGCTTCCAAAGCTAGCAAAGCTGTACACTATACTAAAACACAAAACATAACTCAACTGCTGTATCACGGGGGGAGGGGTGAGACACGTTTTTCATAAATCCAAGCAGTGGAACACTAGCCAGCCTCTGAAAAGGTAGTCAGGGCTCCATGTCAACCACAGAGAAGTATGTCACAAACATGACTTATAAACAAAGGCTAGCTGCAAAATAAGTCATACCCCATGAACCCTTTCCTGCCCCGCCCCATTATGTACTGTGTATAAGAAGAAAAATCTACAAGTACCCATAGCAACCATTATGGTGAGTGCCATCTCTGTGAACAGCATGATGGGCAGTTTTCATCTTAATTATTTCTGCAGTGATTGAATACTTTAAGGCAAGCACAACTGCTTCTGCAGTTGAAAAAGTAAGGAGTAAAGTAACACTTCTAGCCCTCTGCACAAAGATGCCACTATGATCTGAATGAATATTAGGCATCCTTCTCAGTACAGCATTTTCCCTTAAAGCAGATGAGACCAAGGGCCTGTGGAGTGGCTTGGAACTGTCACCTGCTAGTGGTTCCCAGGTAGGGTGATCTGGAGGGAAGAAACAGCACCCTCTCCACACAGGGTGGTCCCAGCTGAACAGTGTACTCTAAAGAAAGCATGATCCACTCCACTGGGCTGAAACTTTTTAAAGATTACAAACATTTTATTGAAAAGGTCATATCAGAGCAAGAGATGGAGGCACATGTCTGTAATTCCAACACCTGAGAGCCTGAGGCAGGAGGATGAGGAGTGAAGACTAGCCTGGGCTACCTAATGAGACCCTACCTAAAAATGCAAAGTCAAACCAACATCAACAAGTCACCATGGAAACCAGACAGAGTAAGAGGAAGTTACGATGCTTACTGGGATTAGTCGTGCCCTAAGAAGACAGCAAGCAACACTAAGATCTGGGAAGGTTTAAAAAAAAAAGAAGGCCAGGTGTGGTGGCGCACACCTATAATCCAAGCACTGAGGCAGGAGGATCGTTGCAAGTTCGAGACCAGCCCAGGCTACAAAGTGAGCTCAAGGCCAGCCTGAACTTCAAGGAGACTGTCTCAAAGAGACCAAAAAAAAAAAAAAGATCTGGGAAGGTATTAGGCAGAGAGAATGGGCTGAGCAGCATCCCACTCACAGCTCCAAATCGACTGCGACAGGCAGAAAAGCAAGAGGGTAAGCAGCCAGGTGCCGCCACTGCCACACACTCCAGTACTTTCTGTCTAATCTTTGTGAAACCCAGGGAGTGTCACAAAGGAGCAGACTCAAACTGGCCCTTGGTTTGCTCAAGTAGCAAAGCTATAAAGCCTGAGTGGATGTGATCTGGTCTGCTGACAGCTGTGGTGCAGGCCAGCGGCTGACTGGAGTAGCTGGCCTGCACTGTAGCTGGCTTCCTTTGGTCAGCCGTTGGCCACCCAAACTTCCCTAGTCTCCAGGGCACTCACCTGTGAGCTGGGGGCCAGCGCCTGGGACGTGGGCTCTTCAGGCCCACCTGGTACTGAACCCATGGGGCTCAGTGTGGTGATCCTGCTCGGCTGGCCACGGAGTGTCAGAGTTATGGTAGTGGGAACTTTCAGACCTGACAGGCAGAAAGAGAAAGGAGGAGAGAGGAAGACAGGAACAGGGGTTTTGGTCATGGCCTCCACTCTCCTCTGGGAGAATCTTCCCCGTGAGACACACCCCTTGGCCTCCCCCAGCCGGGCCCTGCACACCAAGTAAGCAACTCCAGAAGGTAGCAGGACAGAGCCTGCACCCCTCAGCCTCTCTAGGGTGGAGGTCCACACGGCTGAGCCTGAGGTGACCCCAGGACAGGTGGAGTTGGGTTCAGACCTCACCAACACAAAATGGGAGTTCCCGGGGGAAGGGCAATCTGCAGGCCCCATGTTCTCACTAGACTCACCTGAAGCTTGGTTAGAGATCTGAGCCAGGCCAGGAAGGCTGCTTGCCAACTTAGCGAGGCCCCCGTTGGTCAGAAGCTGGTGGATTGCTGTGGGCTTCCCACCAGCGGTGGTACCCAAGGAGGACAGAGTGGTGGCCACGGGAATGGTACGGACAAGGGTGCTGGTGCCCGTGGTGATGGCGCCCAGGCTCTGCATGGGGGTGGGCAGCTTCACACTGGCGGCCTGCGGGACACACAAGCCCAGACAGTCAGAAGCTGACCTCCAGCAGCAGTGTCCCAGCATGAAGCGCCCACAGCACACTGCTAAAGGCTGACACACACAGCGTACCCATCAAGGGCCAGGTCTGCCAGGCTCTTGGCATGTATCATCTTTAATCCTCACAACTCGGAGGGAGCTAGCATTATTACCTCATTTTACCAACAAGTAACAAGACAGAGAGGCCAAGAAACTTGCCCTCAGCCACACGGTAAGTGAGGGGCCTTCCCCACTGGCAGCTTCCAGCTGGCTGTCCTTGACCTACTGACTCCAGGCCTGCCACCCTGCCAAAACCAACTGTGCTGCAGAAGCAGGAGCCTACCTGTGCAGCAAGGCCCGAGGAAGGGTTCGTGGGGAGGGTGGAGCTCTTGCCACTGATATCCTGCAGGCTGAAGCTGAGGCCTTGCAGGAGGCTGCTAGCTGAAGCCGCCCCTAGGAGAGGACATCATGCGCATCAGTGAATTGTGCACAGGTCCCCCCGGGCTGCCACGTGGTCCAGCCACACTAGCCCAGACTCCTCGGGGAACCTGCACACTCCCTGCTCTCAGGAAGGTCACCGCCAGCAACACAAGGGGTGCCATAGCAAGAACACGCAGGTGCAACTTTCACTTTGCTCTGTACATCTCAGCCTGCGCCAAAACTGGGAGCTCCCACCAGGTGGCCCCACATTAAGGACAGCACTGGGAAAGCACACGCATGCCCGAATTACACTTCAAAAATCTAAAGTCCCTTCTTTAGTCCCAGCAAGGAGAAAGGGCTTTTTAAGGCCAACAGCTTCTAGACACCTGACTTACAGTTCATCTGCACACAGTCTCACGGCACTGGCACAAACAGGGGTCCTCCTGAAGGAGGGGGACAGGTGCAGTGCCAGCCTGTAGGCTCAGGTGACCACCTCTCTGTGCAGGTGGGGTCAGAGAAATTGGGGGACAGGACAGGCAGGAAAGTAGTTCATTTTGCTAATGACAAGTACAGCACTGTTTCCGGTTGTGTTCAGTCAGACATTCAAATACAACCCAAAACATACATCAGCAACAAGCTATTTCTCATCCTTAGCCATCTCTCTCCCCAGGCTGCAGATGGAAGCCAGGACCTTGCACCTGCTAGGCAAGTGCTCAACACCAAGTGACATCACTAACCCTATTCCCGGTCCTTACAGGAGAGGGCATAGCCCCTGAAGAAAGGGACACCTGCTCACTACATATATTAAGGTTAAGGAATTCCCTCCACCCAAGCTGATTCTGGCTTCCTGTCAGTCTCTATGACCACTGACCACCCACACCATGGGGATCGAGCTATACCCTCCAGGCCCAGCTCCAAGGAGGCTTGTCCAAGACCCCCTGCCAGCAGCAGACCAAGACGACGTGCTGGGGTGATATTGGGTAGTAAGATACCTGGGAGGGAGCTGCCAGGAGATGTAGCCACCAAGCGGCTCTGGAGTGTGTGCAGGGCACTGGGCGAGGTGCTACTGGAGACTCCTGCAGGGGTGGGGCTGGCCACAACTCCACCTTCAGAAGCATTTGACCTGGAGACCAACAGAGCTCAGTCACCCAAGGGTCAGCGTGTAGCAGACTCTAGCAACACAGGGAGGGCTGACATGGGCCTGGGAAGACTTGGCACAGACTACAGCGCAGTCTCTCTGACCCATTCCTAAAGTTGGCCTCTGGTGCTAAAAGTCAGGCCTGGAGAATCCAGCCCTTACAGCAAGACACTGCAATCTCTACTTAACGGCTAATGTTCAGTGGACCCAAATCAAAGACAAAGGTCCCAACTAGAGAAACTCATGTTCCCATGACTGAAGAATGTGGACTCCATTGTTTTCCTGAAGCACTAAAGAGCCAGACAGGGGTAAAGGGAGAGCAAGCAGCAGACAGCCCAGGCGGCCAACTCACTTGGCTGTGGTGAGAAGCCCGGTGAGCTCCTTCGTCCCCGAGGATGCCTGGCCCAGCGTCACGGTGATGGGCTTCCCTCCTGCAGCTGCAAAACAGAAACCTAAGGTCACAATCAGTCCTGCTTGGCCCCTACCTTTCCACATTCTGCAACCCAGGCTATGCATAAGATACCATACTATGGACGGAAGCTAAAGGAAGGAGAAAGAATAGCCATGTCAGCATGGGGGCTGTTGGGGTCACTTCCCCTTCCATTTTTGAAGCTTCTTAGAGTAACTTATCATTCACTGAAAGCAAAAAGAATAAAATACAGTACACGGCGCGAAGTAGACCTCAGCACCTCTCGCACCCTGGCTCCCGTTCCCTGGAGGCCACTGCCCCTAAGCCCCCTCAAGCCAGGCTGCTTCTCAGTCACAAGGCTTGCCTTCTGAGTACTTTGTATTTTTCATAAAGTTTATAGATGTGCTCAGTGATCCCATTTACCAATTAATCTGTACCTGTACCTGATATAACTTAGTTCCTCTACTGAGGCTCACCTTCTGGAGCCCCTCCGGCCACATCCCCTTGTGAGATGAGGGACACTTTGATCTTGGGCCGCTTGGAGGCCTTGCTGCCAGGAAGAGGGCTGGAGGGGTGGTGCCGCTTCAGCTGGACCCTCAGCTCCTCCTTCTCCACCTCCTCCGCCGGCTCTGAGGAAATGGGAACTAAGAGATGGCGTGCATGTGAGATCCTCCGCAACCAAAATCAACACTGCCTAAGGGGACATGCGAGCACACTGCCCCACATTCAGACCGTGCTGCACAGCCCCAGCTCGGACCCGCTATGGCAACCCCTTCCTTCCCTTCTCGGGAGATGGTACCACACTATCTGTCACCCTGACTCAGAGCGACACGGA
The DNA here is from genome assembly GCA_004027595.1 of Dinomys branickii. NCBI lineage: Eukaryota > Metazoa > Chordata > Mammalia > Rodentia > Dinomyidae > Dinomys > Dinomys branickii. The sequence continues at coordinate 107,513 of PVLD010000068.1, forward strand.
AGGGGCCGTGCACTGGCAGGAACAGGACGGAAGACACCGACCCTGGCCAGCAGAGGCAACAGCGGACTAGAGGGATCCCCACAGTCCTCCTAGACTTGGAGTGTGCTGCCTTCTGGTTGCACGCCCTCCCTACATCTTCCCACACTGGTAGCAGTGACACTACACAAAGTACCCCAGAGGAGCAGGCCACCCAGTGTCGTGCAGGGACTTTTCACAGGGCTCTCAAGAATACCCCCTGCCCTAAGAACCCAAGGCTGAGGTCCTGCTTGATGCATAGAGGCCATGAGGACAAGCACCATGAGGACAATCACGGTGGCTCTCAGGAACAGGGTAGCATTGGCCCATATCACAAACTAGTCCCCAGGTCATCTGGGCCAGGGCTGTCCATACTTCGGTTTCTCCCTCCACTGACTCCAACAGACTTCACTGTGCACCAAGCCGTGCTTGAGGGACCCAAGCTATTCTTCAGCACCACCCCGCCCCGCCCCGCCCCGCTGTTTCCTCCTCTAGATCAGAAGTCCCCCAATCCCTATTAGCACAGGCACACAGGGCTGGGAGATAGGGAAGGGCAGACAAAGGGGCTCCTGGCCTGGGGCCACAGTGAGGGTATCACCATCTGAGGGACAACTCCAGGGACAGGTACGCTGGCTGCAAGCAGAGGAGGAAGGCAGGAAAGAACAGGAGTGACAGGTGTCACACAGAGAAGCGGCTGATGTGCTTGCAGCTGCCGGGATGGAAACAGAAGAGAGGCAGGGAGAGGACAGACAAGGAAACTCAGGCTCACAGGCAACGGGAACACACAGGAGAAGCAGAGCCGAGAACCAGAGCGAGAGAGAGAAAAGCAGAACACTACCAGGAGCAAGCAAAAAGAGCGGGGGAGAGCAGAGGCCACCTACTGCATAAGCAAAGGGGGTCCCCCAGAGATCCAGGAGCCAGAGGGGCGGAAAGGGACTATGGAGAATGCCAGGCACGCAGGGGACAGGCGGGAGAGGCGCGGAGAGCAGAGGACGGCAGGAGAGAGAGAGCAATACTCACCAACAAGACAGGAGGTGCCGGGAGGAAGAGCTTTCCTCACCAGCATGTTTTGTTTCAGAAAAGCAGCAAACTGTGCTGGAATGAATCAGAAAGAATTACAGAATCACAGCCAGCCAAGGAGAAGAGGACAGGAGAGGGAGAAAGATGGAAACGGCAGCTCTTTCTGAGGTTTCACACTGCCACGGAGCAAGCAGCTCTACGGAATCTCCATAAACCAAGGACAACACACACGCAACTCCTGGGCCACTGCTGAGACTCAGCGAACCAGGGCACCAAAGGGCCCGTGGCGGGGGCCCTTTATGTGGGCTGCTGGTCCCCACCTATGCACCAGTGCTGCTGCAGCCAGTCTGCCACCATTGCTGCGGCCTCCTGGGAGCTTCTAAGCCCTGTTTCGAACCCAACTCAGCCATAAGCCTTCCGGAGCTCAAGTTCTCAACTATCACACTGCCCACAGGACTGTAGGCCTGTCCTCACCCAATGTCTCAGGATTATGGCCCACCTACAACTTCGCTGTGGCCATCACTCAGGAACAGTCAGGTCACAGGCTGCCCTCGCAGGGGTCTTGACTCTCCCCTCACCCACCACTCACACATCTGCTCCTGTCAGCACCATTTTTTCAAGCAACCTTGCAAGAGGCCTGGGCTCCACTAAGAGCCACTCAAGGGAGGCAAGGTCAGCCTCCTCTGTGTGAGGTGTCCTCTGCTCAATAGCTAGCTCGGGCTGCTGTCTCTTCTCAGGTACTATTCCCAAGAATCTCAAATGCACCTGCTCTTAGACACATCATCAAACACCATGCTGAAGAGGCGGCCGCCTGGGTCCTGGCGTGTGGGGGGCACTGCTGGCGCTCTACCCGCCCACTGGACTCTGCCTTGCCTGCAGCTCCCCAAACTAACCTGAACCATACAAGTGTTCCCCAGCCTCATCTAAAACCTATGTGCACAGAGCCCTGGCCAACCTGCATCAGGCTTCCACCACAGAAAGCTTAACTCTTCAAGAGCAAAATGAAGGAAGGACATGAGACCAGGTGAGCTCCTCTAGAACCTGGGGAATAAAGTCTGTCACCCTCAAGGTACGACCTGGAGCGCACCCTGACTGCAGGCGAGGCTGGCAGAGCTTGGAGCACATGAAGACACAGCTTTCCACGGAGTGTTATGGAAGCACTTAGGCCGGCATACATGCAGCTCATAAGCCCAACTCTCCCTGCACAAGGAAAGCTGAAACCAGGGACCAGAAAGCCCACTAAGGCACAGCCCTTGGGATTCATCTCAACCTAATTCCACCTGGACAGGAACGTGGGGAAGGCTGCCTCGCACACCTCCCTGGAGGAAGCAGAGGACCAAATGCTTCCCGACTCCTCATGACATCGACTCCAGAGGCAGGAGTCCTGGGGCGGCCAGGCCAGGAGCCATACCTTGTGCTTGTTTGTGGGTCAGCACGGCTTCTGTCCGCTGCATGTGCCTCTTTAGCAGCTGAGAGCTCCCAATCGGACTGGTCTTCTGGGTAGAGGTCACTGTGGTCACTTTGGTCTTGGGACTGGAAGTGGGGCTGCTGGATACACTGGAGAGATCCTGAGTAGAGGGAGAAGCCAAGAGGTGAGCCAGGGTCATTTGGGCCACCAGTGTTAGCATATCCCCCAGCACTCCCCTCATGTGAGCTCGCAGGTGGCCCGGGAAGCCAAGGAGCCACGGATGTGGTCTTCATTCCCTGGCTGTGGCCCCTCCCAGCCTGTGCTACCTCTGAGCCTGAGGGCGAGGCAGGCAGCTTGGCGGCTGGGGAAGCAGGCCGACTGCCCCGCTCAGGGACCTCAAAGGCCAGGTCTCTGCGGGACACATCTCGGGGCTTCTTTTTCTTCTCAGCGTCCTGGTCCCGAGGCTCTGAGCCCACGTGGCCCTCAGTGCGAGTGAGCACCCCAGTCAGGAAGTCCACGATTTCATCCTAGTGTCAGGAGGAAAAGCTGTTGAGGCCACTTCTGGAGAATAGGATACACCCAAAAGCTCAAAGTGTGACCCCACCTTGGCTCTGGCCTCCAGAGGTGGCTGGAGATCAGCAGGTGCCATGAGGGGCACAGTGGAGATGTGCTGTGCACCCCACCTCGCACACCCTTTCGCGTTCTCAGCTCACGACTCTTTCCTCCCTTTCTCCCTCTTTTCCCCTTCTTAGTAATTCAGGCCCACTGGACAGCCCCTCAGCAGCCAGAGCCAGAGGCTGCTGCCAACAAGTCCCAACCTCAAAGGGGAGAGAAGCTGGGCGTGGTAGCACACGCCTGCAATCCCAGCACTTGGAAGGCTGGGGCAGGAGGATTGCAGTGAGTTCAAGGCCAGCCTGGGCTACATAGTGAGTTTAAGGCTGGCCTACATTACAGTGTGAGACCCTGTCTCCAAAAAGAGGTGGTGGTGGTGGGGAGAAGGGCAGGTCGAGCTGAGACAGACATAAGATGGCTGGTACCTGAATGCATCTGTCCACCATGCTCTGAGTCAGCCCTTCCGATTTCTTTTTTGCTTTGCTTATTCTAAGGGAAAAAAAAAGAGAAGATGTTTTATGTTTTCAACATAGCAGCCCATGGCATCCTGTGGGAGAAGGAATTTGTCATCCACGCTGCTTTCTAGGCCCGGGAAGAGGGCTAGGGTAGCCGCAGTGGGTGACGCAACCTGAGGTCATTTTTACATCTGCAAAAAGTGGAATCCTAACACCTTACTCAGGGAGTTGCAGGGATTAAACAAAACAGCCTGTACAGCTGGGCGCGCTGGCACATGCCTACAATCCCAGCACTTAGGAGGCTGAGGCAGAAGATCGCCTCAAGTTCAAGGCCAGTCTGGCCTACACAGTAAAGTTAAAGACTAGCCTAAACTACATCACGAGTCCCTCTCTGAAAAACACGCACACAAAAAACTACAGCCTATATACAGAACCAAGCACAGTGTCAGGGACTGCCCACTCTAAAAGTCCCATACTCCTGGCATAATAAGTGAAGTCCATATGGACTGCTAGGCCTTCACTCAGAGTTCCCCAGCGTGGCCCCCATGCACTCCAAGGTTATTTGATTAGGAGAAATGGAGGCTCACAGGTTAGTTTTAAAAAGAGATATGAAGAAATGACCATGGACAGCTACATTCCCCTCTTTGAAAGCTAGCCTTAAAACTCTGGCTTCTAACTACGGGGCTGGCAAAGAAAGGCCAGGACTCCATGTTACATGATGGGAAATAACATCACTAAATCTCTGACTTCTGATCCCCTAACTGACCAGCTGTTAAGTCTCTGTATCTTGTGTAAGGTATCTGTTAATGTTGGGCATGGTGGCACATGGCTGTAATCCAAACACTTGGGAGGCAGAGGCAGAAGGGTCACTGAACCAGCCTAGACTACACAGTGAGCTCAAGACCAGCCTGAAAAAAAAAAAAAAAAGACCAGCCTGTACTACAAAGCTAGACCTTGTCTCAAAAGAAAGGAACTGGTGTTTTTCACATTAGCACACAGAGCTGCCTACATTAAACAATTTACCCAAACTTCTAAGCAAAGGGGTGGAGACTACCTGAGGTCTCCCAATTCCCAGCCAATGCTCTTGTACCACGAGACTATGTAAGAATATGTGTACTAGCCAGTTTTGCCCTCAGGGCAACATACATTCTTCTCTTAGATAAGAATGTCTGAATTACTAAGAAAAACAATGGTATTTACATGAAAGCATGACAGTGAGATCCAAAAAGCAAACATTAAATTCAACAAGAAGCTGATGAATAACCAAAGCCAAGAGGACTTCTCCAAAACATGTGCGCACCAAGTTGGAAAGATAGGAGCAAGGACTTGCTCTGAGTTCTCTAGTGGGACATACAGCCAAAATTAATCTGTAAGATTGAGCATACAGAAACCTGAGGCCAAGTAAATGTCAGACTCTCACTTTCAGTACATTTCATGAAAACCTAGCTCCAGGCCCATATGCCCAGCACTGTGCGCAAGCTGAGTGGCTGTCTCAATGAACAATGCTATCTTCCCACAGCTTCCCCTACATTTATACTCCCAAAGATGCCTAAGGCGCCTCGTACAAGTAGCATCTATGTTCACATTCACCCTAAGGAATAAAATTTTTAAATTGCCGACCCCAGTGAAAGTAGACAAAAGGTGTATTTACGAAGTCTCAAAGTATCTCTCCACAAGATAGTTGATAATTACATAGAGAAAAACAGTAATTTCACTGTGGAGAACCTGGCAGGAGTGCCTTTAGCCAAGTGGTTGGGCTCATGGTTACTATCCATAGCAAGAAGACAGCTCAGTGGCAGGTATTCCCTATGGGAAGCACCCAGCAGCACACCACTGAGGACTTCCTACCAAAAAGGCACATCTTGATGTAACCAGAATAAATGTAAAAAATTTACATTGAAAGACAGACTACAAAGCAATTGAACGGTAATTTAAAAATGTCACAGTCGTGAGAGAAAAAGACTGTGGAACTGTGTAAGTTACAGGAGACTAGGGAGACGTGCTAACAAGAGGCAGTGTGTGATCCTGGGTTGGATCAGGGTCAGAAAAGGCTATTATTAAGAAGACGATGGATGAAATCTGAGTCTGTAGATATGATAATGCTGTCATAGCAGTGTTATTCTCCTGTTTTGGGAATTATACTTCAGTTATACAACATGTCAACACTTGGGACATCTAGGTGAAGGGTATGTGGGACTCTACCTAATTTTACCACGTTTTGTAAATCTGAAATTATTACTTTTTTTGTCTTTTTGAGGCAGGGTCTCACTATGCAATTCAGGATGGCCTTGGGCTCACTTTGTAAGCCCTGGTCAGTCTCAAACTCACAACGGTCCTCCTGCCCCAGCCTCCTGAGTGCTGGGGTTACAAGCATACGCCACCACGCCCAGCTAAAATTTTTAAAAAAACGTTTTAATGCTACTCTTAATAGCACCAGATTGGTGCAGTTACACTGCCCCTCTGGATAGTCTTCTAACACCGCCATGCACTCTGAGCAGCTCTGGGGACCTGCCTACCTGAGGTTATCATCAGCTCCTCCGACCACCACCAAGCTGTTCTCGGCACGTATCTTTTCCCGGAAGTCCTCCATGGCTTCAGGGTGACACTGCAGAGAGTTCTGACCAATGACAAAGAGGACCGGAGTCTTCATGTCTAAGAGGGGGTCATCCACATCCTGTAACAGGGACAGGTTTTAGACTCAGCTAGAGCACTGACCCCTGCCCGGGCACTGCTCCTCACCCCCAGCTGTCCCAGGCCCACCATGCAATTTCACCTCGCTCTTACCCCTCGAGGGCCATCCACAGTAAGGAGAGGAAACCCAAGGCAGACGACAGCCGTGACATACTCCATCACTGACACCTGTGAATAATGGCATTGTCTGTCTGAAGGGAACTGACTTCATTGCACTTCAGCCTGCCCACAATCCAATGTGGTCGAGATCCACCAGCCAGTCCCACTCCCCCTGCTATTGTGCTGATCCCAGCGTAGTTAGCCATGAAGGCGGCTAAAGATCACGGAACACAAGATACCCTGTCTTACAAGCAGCCACTCCTTAGCCCTTCAGCTGAGGTGCTGAAAGGACCACACAGATGGCTGAAGCATAGGACGGGGTTTAACACTTCACTCCAGCAGCCCCCACACTACAGGGATCCTGCTCTGTCTCTCCCAGCACTAAGATAAACCAAGAGAACACACACGTTGGGCTGGGGACACAGCTCAGTGGTAGAGGAGAGAACCTTGCTTTAATCCCAGCACCACAAAAAAAAAAAAACAAGAACGCAAATGTTGCCATTTTCCTTTTAATGGAGAAAAATGTTCCTCTGCTGGGCTTTGGAATAGCTCCCAGACACCCTAGATCTCTCAGCAGTGAGTGACAGGTTCTGCTGTCCTTGGGCCTGTACAGGGGGGTATGATCGGACACCTTCCCACTACTCTACTTGGTAGAAGAAAAGAGGCTTTGGACATGTCAAGGAGACACTAACTGCCAGACATAAGAAAGCTAAGATAATAAAGAACAAGTCCCTCCGACCTTGTAAAGGGACCGAATATAAACATAACATCAAATTCCAGAGCTACTAATTAGTGCCTGCTAGAATTATTAATAAAGTGGGAGAATAATGGTACTCATGTTTGGAGACATACGTAAGTGAAATGACATGGCATTTCAATCTTTATTCAAGGTAATGGGGAGCATGTCTGTAGTCCTAGTACTTGGGAGGCTGAGGCAAGAGGATCATGAGCTTGAGGGCAGCCTGGGCTATACAGCGACCGTTGTCTGAAAGGAAGGGAGGGGAGGAGAGGGGAGGGAAGAGGGGAAAAGAACTGAACCGAGCCAAACCTGGGGGAGAAACCTTAACCCTGGATAGGGTTAAGACGAGCCTGGCTGTGAGCTGACGGTGGGGCTGGGTGAAAGGCCCAAGAGTTACTTCCCCTACTTTTGTTTCTGCTTACAACAGTCTACAGTAAAGTTAAAGTACTAAAGCTTTTAAAAGCATGAGATATACTGTATTAACTATCATTACTCTCGCTATAAGATTTTTACTTAAAAAAAAAATAAAAAATAAAAAAAATAAAGCTTGTCTTCAACAGTTTAAAATACAACCCCAAAGGGCTCCCTGGCAGCAATTAGCAATGGCAGCATTACAATCCAAGACAACTTCTGATTTCTTAGTGAAATTGGGAATTCTCTCCCAAAGAGAAGGAAATTACTTACATGACAGGCCACCAAAGCTCCTGTGTTCCAGCCAATTAAGATGATGGGTTTATGTGGAAAATGGCTGTGAATCTTTTTGGGAGAAGAAAGAACACTGTTAAGACAGGAGGCCCCAGACAAGGGCAGACCAGGCCTAGAATGCTGGGTGCACCACAGGGCATTGAGCAGGGCGCCTCACCTCGAGCACTTTGCTGCGCACTGCCCCGATCATGTGCTCCAGACACTGCAGGACACCCACCCCGCTGCCACTGTTCAGCAAGTGGGTGGCCACGGGGATGACCTAGAGGAGATAGGGACACCCAGCCCACAGAGGTGAGCACCACATCTTCTTGGTTCTGCCCGACCGACCCCAGCCCCCCAGCCCCGATAAGCACCACTCAAATACAAACAAACATGGTTGGGGGCTACTCCACATGCAAGTGCACCCATCTGACTCCCCTTCAAGTTTCTTCTCCATCCTCCCACCCAGGGTTGCCTAAGGCCCACACGTACCTTGCCTAAGCAGGAGAGCTGAGACTGCCAAAAGCGGTGGCGGCGTGAGGTGGGGAACACGGAGCTGGAGGGGCCCGAGGAAGCGATGAGAATCAGAGGAGAGCCTGGGAGTTTGCTCTGAGGGAAAGAGGGCCACCTGAGAGCCAGTGAGGGAGAGGTGCCTGGCACTGCTGTAAAGCTATAGGAAGCTCTATAAAAACCAAGTTAGTACAGGGATGGTGGCCCATGCCTGCAATCCCAGTGACTTGGGAGCCTGGGGCAGCCTGGGCAATGCAGCAAGACCCTGTCTCAAATGAAGTTTTAAAAAGTAGAGAGGAGCTACGGATATACCTCAGTGGAATAAGCGCCTGCCTGGCAAGTGCAAGGTCCCGAGTTCCATCCCCAGTACCGTGAAAAAGAAAAAGTAGAGGCTGAGGATGAAGTTCAGTGCTCCCTGGGTTCAATCCTCAGTACCATTAAAGAAAAACTAACAAACAAGAACAAGTTATTACTGAAGAAAGTTACATAAGCCATGTACCATTCCCTTGCCAGGGTCGCAAGACTTGAGTGTAACCATTCCATGTGTCATTGTCAAGCCTGAGCCACCCAACTTACTGGTTTGTTATGGGAAAGGACACCCACAGCAGGGTCCCACGGCCTCTTCAGGAGGAGAGACAAGGCCTCCGCTCCCGCAGCCCCAGACTTCGTATTGGACGACACGAGCATGCGGTCAATCAAGGTCGGGATCTAGAGAGGAGGAGGAGGAGCACAGATGCATCTGGGCCAGGCTCGAGCAGTCAGCAGGAGGACAGGCTCCACTGGGCCTCCCACGGCTTCCCTGGGAGCAGAGGTGTAATCTGGTGATGGGTGAGGGTCTTAAGCTTATTCCCTCCTTTATCCAAACAACTCCACTTCCAAGAACCTTCCCTGAGAAAATATACCAAAAATCCATGCACAAGAGTGAGGAAAGTTATTCATAGACAAATTCACTGGCAGTAATAATAAAAAACTGGAAATAATCTAAATGTACATACAAGGGAGTGGTTAAGTAAATTATTCATGTTTTGGGTATCTTCAAATATTCATAAAAATTTGCATAACACATAGAAATAATTTTAGCTGGGCATGGTGGCACATGCCTATAATCCCAGCATTTAGGAGGCTGAGGCAAGAGGATCACCATGAGTTTGAGGCCAGCTTCAGCTACACAGCCAGTTCAAGGGCAGCCTGGACTACATGGTGAGAGCCTGTCTCAAAAAAACAAAAGTAATTTGGCTAAATGTTGAAAAGAAAACAGAAAAATTTTATCTGTACTCAGAAAAAAGGCTAGAATATGCTAAAATGTTCATATAATAATCTCTATGGAATTATGGGTCTTTTTCTTCTATAGAATTCTCAGTGAACATCAGTTGATTGTATAATTTTTAAAAATCTGCATTTTTTTTCTCGAATACAGCCTTCAAGCCGTGGCATATCATGTACCTGTTGTGTCAAAATAATACATCCTACTGTATTGTGAATATTGTGATTTACACCACATCCTATTGTTTACTATTCCCAAAAATGTGACCTCACAGACGTGTAAATACAGGCTTTAGATATGCTGATGCTTATACTACGAGGAAGTATCTCAGTAACTTCTGTACCACCCTACAAAAGGCCAAGGTGATCTCTGAGAAGTAAGGGTTTTACATGTTAGAGATGGTTTTCAGAAAAGCAAACAACCAAAAAAGGTTTTGAGAGATTGAAGAATAAAAAGCGCTATGGTTTGAAGCAGGTTATAAAACTTCAAAAGGTAGCAGCAGGTAAAT